>JBBGZY010000905.1:600000-765000 GCA_037952925.1 Lithobates clamitans | reverse complement strand
AGGAATGGATCTAGCTGAACACTGTGAGCAGGACGCACTGTACTAAATGTAAATAGTCTAGCTGCCTGACCGTGGTACTAATAGGATCAAAAGAACACCTGTAATTTTCTTCAGGTAGCTTTATATACTGTAACAAGACAAGCCTGCCTGTCAGTGGGAAGATAACAGGAATGGATCTAGCTGAACACTGTGAGCAGGACGCACTGCACTAACTGTAAATAGTTTAGCTGCCTGACCGTGGTACTAATAGGATCAAAAGAACACCAGTAATTTTCTTTAGGTAGCTGTAAATACTGTAACAAGACAAGCCTGCCTGTCAGTAGGAAGATAACAGGAACGGATCTAGCTGAACACTGTGAGCAGGACGCACTGCACTAAATGTAAATAGTCTAGAAGATAACAGGAACGGATCTAGCTAAACTGAATACAGTGTATATATATATATGCAACACCTGGGATGCATATATATACACAATACACTTTAAGTGCAGCTAACTGACTGACTGTCCTGTCTAATCTAGCTAACTCAAATGAAATGACACTGTCTCTCTCTCTCTCTAAGCACACCGGAACACACTGCACAGGGCCGCCGTGCAGGCGGCCTTATATAGTGTGGGGCGTGTACTAAATCCCCTGAGCCATAATTGGCCAAAGCCTCCTTGGCTTTGGCCAATTACGGCTCTCTGTTCAGGCGGCGCTGTGATTGGCCAAGCATGCGGGTCATAGTGCATGCTTGGCCAATCATCAGCAAGCAATGCACTGCGATGCCGCAGTGAATTATGGGCCGTGACGCGCCACACGAATTTGGCGCGAACGGCCCATATCGTTCGCAATTCGGCGAACGACCGAACAGCCGATGTTCGAGTCGAACATGGGTTCGGCTCGAACACGAAGCTCATCCCTATTCCCTAGCAACCGTACCCTACCGACAACCTGTCCCATACACAATAAAAATCGGGTCTTATCTGGATAGTAGGTGGGGGAAACGGACGTCAAATAAGGGCCCCCATTATAATTGCATGGGGACACCACCATAAAAAAGTATTATTCAGCCATAAAAATAATAAAAATATATGTATAAAATTATATATAAAATACAGATCCCAATTAGGATAGATGTAGTTACTTAATATAAAATTGAATAGAAACTATATTTTAAAACAATACCGGAAATAATCTCCCACTGCCATATCTGTGTATAATACAAAAAACATATAAAAACTAAAAATACCCAAGTATAACTCTGAATACAACCCGTGTACAACTATTTGTTGGATATGAAACAGCTGAGGTCAAATTCCACATTTAACCCCTTAGGAACTATAACCTGAGTCTCATGAATCCACATGGATTCACGCTGGCTCAGTTGCCTAATAAAATTGCCCCCCCTCCAATGTGGATTCACTCTTTCTATGCCCCAAAATTTTAAACATCTAGGATTTCGGTCAGGAAAATCCTAAAATGTTTGGAGACATTATGTGTAATAAGTCCTCTCTTAATGTTGTTCACATGTTCGGCTATGCGGACTCCCATAGATCTGGAGGTCCTACCTATATTTTGGAGTCCGAAGTCGCATTCCAACATGTTAATGACCCCTACTGTATTGCACGTTATGAAATGCTTAATCTGATCATTTTTATTGGTAACTAACGCTGTGAAATCATTCCTTCTCTTGAGATTCCATCTGCATTGCTTGCAAGCAGGACATCTCCCACAGGCATAAAAAACTGTCAGGAAGTTAAAAATCCAATTTTAATTTTTAGTCATAGGGGGATCTTGTCATGATAGACTATTGGGGAATTCATTCATTTTAATTGGATAATTTAGTTTATTTATATTATATTTTGCGCTGCACTTACCCTTTAATATTTTTGATATTTATTATAGCAAAAAGTAAAAAATATTCTGTTTTTTCAAACTTGTCCCTTTTCTTTTGTTTATAGCGCAATATCTAAAAACTGCAGAGGTGATCAAATAGCACCAAAAGAAATCGCTATTTGTGGGGAAAAAATGATAAAAATTTCATTAGGGTGCAGTGTTGCATGACCACGCAATTGTCATTCAAAGTGCAACAGCGCTGAAAGCTGAAAAATGGTTTGGGCAGGAAGGGGGTTAAAGTGCCTTGTATTGAGGTGGTTAATAAGAACACACGACAAGTACTTACTTTTTTTAAGCACCTTCTTGATTCTGCGATACTGATCTGGTTCCCTCGTTTTTAGGTCGGACGAGCGCTTTCACAATTGGTCTTTACCCCAAATTGCTGCTCTAGAATAGTAACAACTGAGGACATTATTTGGTCCTTCCGCAAATTGGGTCGGGTGTGCGGACCATTTTTGCCACCATAGTCCTCCCTCCTCAAGATGTCCACCATCTCCACCATTTCTTCAAAGGCCATGTTGGTGGCCTTAAATTTCCTCCTGGATCTGGATGTTTGGGGCTCCGGGCTTTCCTACGCGCTAGTTCCTGATAATGTCTCCACCATCTTTATCTATATACTCCCACTGCGCAACGAAGAGAGAAGGGGCGGGAAAAATTTGTCATAACGAACATCAGGGGTGAGCGACGCGGGCGACGCAGGTGGAGCATGACACATGCCCAGTGTATATAAAGCTAGTGCGCTGGCCTACGTATGTCCGAACAAAGTAGCGAACATCATAAACAAAGGTAAGATTTAAATGTGTTTGTGTTCTGTGTGTGTGTTCTGTGTGTGTGTGTGCCCTATATTGGGATAAAGATAATACTGTGAATTTGGACTGACATTACTGTTTTTCTCTTGTGTATTGTCCTTCAGAAAAAATGAATCCCTTTAAGGAGGAGGCTTTTTTGAGTCATTTTATTGACCTATATCAAGCTAACCGAAACCTGTGGGAGGTCAAGCACCCCTTGTATTTCAATAAGCAAGCAAGGCAGGCAACACTGGGGACAGGGGCGGACTGACCATTGAGCGACTCGGGCACTGCCCAAGGGCCCTGGGCCACTAGGGGGCCCCATCAGGGTTGCCAGCCTCAGTAAAACCAGGAACAGTATGTATAAATCTGTGTTTTTTTTTACATCTGTCTGTGTATACTGTGTGATTGTATACTGTGTGTGTGTGTATACTGTGTGGCCCCATAATCTCTGATTGCCTCATAATCTCCTATTGCCCGGGGCCCCATGAGTTATCAGTCCGCCCCTGACTGGGGATACTTCTGGAGTTTGTAAAGACTCGAGTCCCCCAGGCAGACATGAGGTTAGTGGACAATAAAATTGGGATCTTGCGGTACAGGCGGGAGCACAAGAAGATACAGGAGTCCCTCAAATCAGGAGCAGCAGCAGATAAGGTTAATGTCCCCAAGCTGTGGTACTACCCAAAACTGCGTTTTCTGGATGACCAAACAGAAGTGAGGCAATCACTTTCGACCCTTCCCTCCACCCTTCCCTCCACCCCAGCTGAGGCGTCCCAGGAAGAACCGGGCCCTTTCATCCTTGAAGAAGTGGATGCGCCCAGCAGGAGCCAGGTATACTTTTTTTGGAATTATTGATTGTCCGAATATTAATGATGGAAACTAAAATGTTTGAATTGCTTACAAATCAATTATTTCCTCACAGAAATTATTATGTATACATATCACTAGACAGTAGTGGCCAAAAATGTTGTTCAAATATTGGTGAACAGCTAGAAAAATGGTGGGGTCAAAATGATAGCCTTTTCTATTTGTTTAAAATTCAATTTGCAAGTCATGAGCTGAAAATTGTGTGTGATTGATGAAGCAAAAAATAAAATTATGTGCCTTTTTTTAAACACAGGATGAGCTCAGCCAGGAGGAGGCTATGCCCAGTGGTAGAGAGGAGGAGGCTGTGCCCAGTGGTAGAGAGAAGGAGGCTGTGCCCAGTGGTAGAGAGGAGGAGGCTGTGCCCAGTTGCAGGCAGGAGGTGGCTGGGCCCAGTAAGAGCCTCACAGAATGCCAGGAGCTTTCCCTCCGCCTTCCCACCAATAGGCCTAGAAAGATGACCAGAACAGAGCAATCACTTGCCCTCATTCGGGAAGCCACCCAAATCCTCAGTAACCCCCCAATGCAGATGAGGCCTATGGTACATATTTGGCCACCAGGTTGATGGAACTGGAGAAGGACCAAAGCCTCCTCTGTGAGGGTTTTTTTCAGAGGCCCTTCAGAAGGGGTTGAGGGGCCAGCTTACTCAAACCAGCCATATTTATGATGAAGCCTTTACTCCTCCTCCTCCTCCTCCTGCCACAAGTACACCACCAGTGGCACAGCCTGCAAGGAAGGCTGCAGAGAAGCTTGAAGTGAAGGTTGCAGGGCAGCGTGGAGGGAAGGCTCTACGGAAGAGTCGAAAGCGATTGCCTGGCTTCAGTCTGGTCTGACAGAAGACGCAGATTGTGCTCCCTATTATATGGACTCCGCAAGATCTCAATTTTGTTTTCCAATGACTTGATGTGTGCCCTGGGGGACAAAAGGCTTCACAAATTCCAAAAGTGTCTCCAGTGTTGCCTTCCTCTTTATTTTGTTAACCAGAATAAATGGCTATTTTCTTTGCAAAAAATAATTTACTATGTGTTTTTATTCAAAAAGGTCAGTTTGTTTGTGAGTAGGCAGGTACATGTCTACAAGACTATGGGAGTTATTTATAAAAGGCAAATTCATTTATCAATACAAGTGCAAACTACAAGTGCAAAGTGCACTTGAAATTGCACTGCAAGTGCACTTGTTGGAAGTGCAGTCGCTGTAAATCTGAGGGGAAGATCTGAAATGGGGGGAGGCTCTGCTGATTTTATCATCCAATCATGTGCAAGCTAAAATGCTGTTTTTTTAGATTCCTTGCATGTGCCCCTCGGATGCACAGTGACTGCACTTCCAAGTGCTCTTTCAGTGCAATTTCAAGTGCACTTTGCACTTGTAGGGCTAAATGAATTTGTCTTTTGTAAATATCCCCCCTATGTCAAATTAACAAGGGACACCAACCTCATTAAGGTTCATAAAAAATACAAGATAATAATATTATTGTGGTAACTTGAAAATCTAAAAAGAAATAAAATTGAAATCACTAGAATTTTTTTTAATTTTTACCAAATTGGAAAATATATATTGTTGAAAAATAAAATTATAAAAGATGAGTCTAAAAAAGAACTGTAAACATTATTTATGGAGATCTGGCTTTTAAAAACTAGAATATTAGACATGACATGACATGAGGATAAATAATCAAGAAAGAAGTTTGTGAGAACTCTGTGTGAATATAAGCAGCAAAACAACTTCATTCTTCTAGCATTATAAAGAAAAAAAGAATGCGCTGTATTAAAAGATCACAGAATTAGCAGCATGAGGAATGTGCTAGCTTCAATACAAAGGCTAGTTTTACCAGACAAAGCGATTCCGTCTTGTACTTACTTCAGAGCATGCGTCATTTTTGGTCCGTCGGACTAGCACACAGACAAACGGTTTGCACGCTAGAAAGCCGAGACCGTCGGACAGATTTGAAACATGTTTTATTTCTAGGTCCATTGGACTTTTGGGGAAAAAAACTCAGCTGAAGCCCACACATGATCAAGTTGTCCGACGGAGTCCAGTCCGCCGGACCAAGTCTGCCGGAAAGTCCGCTCGTGTGTACGCGGCATTAGGTTTACTAATTATATTACCTTAATGAGAAATTTGTGGTTTACAGTTCCCATAGTATATGAATACTAAATATGGAGTGGTGATGTATTTACAGCACCAGCACTTTAAAAGATACAGTCAGGTCCATAAATATTGGGACATTGACACAATTCTAATCTTTTTGGCTCTATACACCACCACAATGGATTTGAAATGAAACAAAGAAGATATGCTTTAACTGCAGACTTTCAGCCTTAATTTGAGGGTATTTACATCCAAATCAGGTGAACCGTGTAGGAATTACAACAGTTTGTATATGTGCCTCCCACTTTTTAAGGGACCAAAAGTAATGGGACAGATTAACAATCATCCATCAAATTTTCACTTTTTAATACTTAGTTGCAAATCCTTTGCCGTCAATTGCAGCCTGAAGTCTGGAATGCATAGACATCACCAGACGCTGGGTTTCATCCCGGGTGATGCTCTGCCAGGCCTCTACTGCAACTGTCTTCAGTTCCTGCTTGTTCTTGGGGCATTTTCCCTTCAGTTTTGTCTTCAGCAAGTGAAATGCATGCTCAATCGGATTCAGGTCAGGTGATTGACTTGGCCATTGCACAACATTTCACTTCTTTCCCTTAAAAAACGTTTTGGTTGTTTTCGCAGTATGCTTCGGGTCATTGTCCATCTGCACTCTGAAGCGCCGTCCAATGAGTTCTGAAGCATTTTGCTGAATATGAGCAGATAATATTGCCCGAAACACTTCACAATTCACCCTGCTGCTTTTGTCAGCAGTCCCATCATCAATAAATACAAGAGAACCAGTTCCATTGGCAGCCATACATGCCCACGCCATGACACTACCACCACCATGCTTCACTGATGAGGTGGCATGCTTTGGATCATGAGCAGTTCCTTTCCTTCTCCATACTCTTCTCTTCCCATCACTCTGGTACAAGTTGATCTTGGTCTCATCTGTCCATAGGATGTTGTTCTAGAACTGTGAAGGCTTTTTTAGATGTTGTTTGGCAAACTATAATCTGGCCTTCCTGTTTTTGAGACTCACTAATGGTTTACATCTCGTGGTGAATCCTCTGTATTCACTCTGGTGAAGTCTTCTCTTGATTGTTGACTTTGACACACATATACCTACCTCCTGGAGAGTGTTCTTGATCTGGCCAACTGTTGTGAAGGGTGTTTTCTTCACCAGGGAAAGAATTCTTCGGTCATCCACCACAGGTGTTTCCCGTGGTCTTCCGGGTCTTTTGGTGTTGCTGAGCTCACCCGTGCGTTCTGTCTTTTTAAGGATGTTCCAAACAGTTGATTTGGCCACACCTAATGTTTTTGCTATCTCTCTGATGGGTTTGTTTTATTTTTTCAGCCTAATGATGGCTTGCTTCACTGATAGTGACAGCTCTTTGGATCTCATATTGAGAGATGACAGCAACAGATTCCAAATGCAAATAGCACACTTGAAATAAACTCTGGACCTTTTATCTGCTCCTTGTAAATGGGATAATGAGGGAATAACACATACCTGGCCATGGAACAGCTGAGCAGCCAATTGTCCCATTACTTTTGGTCCCTTAAAAAGTGGGAGGCACATATACAAACTGTTGTAATTCCTACACCTTTCTCCTGATTTAGATGTAAATACCCTCAAATTAAAGCTGAAAATCTACAGTTAAAGCACATCTTGTTCGTTTCATTTCAAACCCATTGTGGTGGTGTATAGAGCCAAAAAGAGAGGAATTGTGACGACCAATATTTATGGACCTGACTGTATGTGTAAAGTACAGGCATATTTGTTATATTCATTCGGTGTTTATACACAATTTAAAATTAGCACTCTCTTCATTTTTTTCTATCAAAATGTATTTGACTAATGTTACTATAAATGTATACAAAATAATAATTTGAATCTTTAACACTTGATGTCTTTGAGTGTTCTAGTCTTTGGGACATTTTAACTTAAAGTGGGAGTAAATTCCCTTGGTTGAGTTTTACCTATAGGTAAGTCTATAATAAGGCTTACCTATAGGTACAGATAATATGCACGTTTAGGAGATATTTACTCGTGAATGCGCCAGTGAAATTACCGGCGCATGCACTCTGAAGGAATGGCATACCCGTGCCATTTCTTCAGAGCCCTGTGCTTTGAACAGCGGCACCCGTGTTTATGCCTGGGAGTGACACTCATTGCGGCTCGTCCAATCAAAGAACCGGAGCCCACCAACCTGGAAGGAAGACCGGGTGAAGCTGGAGGGCTTTGTTTTAAGGTAAGTTTCACGTAATGTGCTAATATGCAATGCATATTAGTACATTATAACATTGCCTTGCAGAAGGAAATTTTTCCTCACAGAGTTTACTAAAGCTTTAGGCCACATCTGCTGTCTTGAGTCATACCGTGCATGTATGTATTATTCCCTGCCAGTGCATAGGCCTAAAGTGATGGACCTCATTTTGATTTTTGAGGAGACAATGACTCCCTGGATAGCATACTGGTCCCATACTGTGATTTGAGGAGTGCTAAAATGCAGACCCCCCCACCAACTCCATCTGGGTACACAGACCGCTAAAAAATTAATTGGAACAAAATGCATCCCTAATTAAATACTTTTTTCTGAAATCTATATTCTGTACAAACTTTTTATGGAAAAAAAAATTAAAAAGAAACAGATTCTATATGACAATACTTTGAATAATAAAAAAATATTCAGTGGTATTTTTTTAAAGGAAATTACTCAATTTTGAAAAGTAAAAACTTTAAAACATGAATGAATGTTAGAACCCCATTGAAGTCTATGGGACTCGAACGTTCGAAATCAAAAGTGCTAAATTTAAAGGCTAATTTGCATGGTATTGTCCTAAAAAGGGTTTAGGGACCCGGGTCCTGCCCCAGAGGACATTTATCAATGTAAAAAAAGTTTTAAAAACGTTTTTTCGGGAGTGAAATAAAAAAAAGTGAAATATTCCTTTAACCACGTAAGGACCGCCTCACGCCGATGTACATCAGCAAGGTGGCACGGGCAGGCAGAATCACGTACATATACGTGATCTGCCTCCCGCGGGCGGGGGGTCCGATTGTACCCCCCCCCGGTGCCCGAGGCAGTCCGTTTTTGACCAGCGGCGATCGGAGATGAGGGGGAGACCATCCGTTCGTGGCCCCCCCTCGCGATCGCCGCCGGACAATCAAATCATTCCTCTGCTGCTGTATGCTAAACAGCAGCAAAGGAAATGATGTCACCTCTCCTTGGCTCGGTATTTTCCATTTCGGCGCCGAGGAGAGAAGACTGCAATGTGAGTGTAACACTACACACACACAGTAGAACATGCGAGGCACACAAAACACCCCCCTTTACCCCCCGATCCCCTCTGATCACCCCCCAATCACCTCTCCCCCCCCTGTCACACTGACACCAAGCAGTTTTTTTTTCTGATTACTGCATTGGTGTCAGTTTGTGACAGTTAGTGTGTTAGGGCAGTTAGGGTTAGCCCCCTTTAGGTCTAGGGTACCACCCTAACCCCTCCTAAAAAAGTTTTAACCCCTTGATCACCCCCTGTCACCAGTGTCGCTAAGCGATCATTTTTCTGATCGCTGTATTAGTGTCACTGGTGACGAAAGTTAGGGAGGTAAATATTTAGGTTCGCCGTCAGCGTTTTATAGTGACAGGGACCCCCATATACTAACTAATAAATGTTTTAACCCCTTGCTTGCCCCCTAGTTAACCCTTTCACCACTGATCACCGTATAACTGTTACGGGTGACGCTGGTTAGTTTGTTTATTTTTTATAGTGTCAGGGCACCCGCCGTTTATTACCGAATAAAGGTTTAGCCCCCGATTGCCCGGCGGTGATATGCGTCACCCCAGGCAGCGTCAGATTAGCGCCAGTACCGCTAACGCAGCATACGCCTCCCTTAGTGGTATAGTATCTGTACGGATCAATATCTGATCCAATCAGATCTATACTAGCGTCCCCAGCAGTTTAGGGTTCCCATAAACACAGTGTTAGCAGGATCAGCCCAGATACCTGTTAGCACCTGCGTTTTGCCCCTCCGCCCGGCCCAGCCCAGCCCACCCAAGTGCAGTATCGATCGATCACTGTCACTTACAAAACACTAAACACATAACTGCAGCATTCGCAGAATCAGGCCTGATCCCTGCGATCGCTAACAGTTTTTTGGTAGCGTTTTGGTGAACTGGCAAGCACCAGCCCCAGGCAGTGTCAGGTTAGCGCCAGTACCACTAACACCCATGCACGCAGCATACGCCTCCCTTAGTGGTATAGTATCTGAACGGATCAATATCTGATCCGATCAGATCTATACTAGCGTCCCCAGCAGTTTAGGGTTCCCAAAAATGCAGTGTTAGCGGGATCAGCCCAGATACCTGCTAGCACCTGCATTTTGCCCCTCCGCCCAGCCCAGCCCAGCCCACCCAAGTGCAGTATCGATCGATCACTGTCACTTACAAAACACTAGATGCATAACTTCAGCGTTCGCAGAGTCAGGCCTGATCCCTGCGATCGCTAACAGTTTTTTTGGTAGCGTTTTGGTGAACTGGCAAACACCAGCGGCCTAGTACACCCCGGTCGTAGTCAAACCAGCACTGCAGTAACACTTGGTGACGTGGCGAGTCCCATAAGTGCAGTTCAAGCTGGCGAGGTGGCAAGCTCAAGTAGTGTCCCGCTGCCACCAAGAAGAAGACAAACACAGGCCCGTCGTGCCCATAGTGCCCTTCCTGCTGCATTCGCCAATCCTAATTGGGAACCCACCACTTCTGCAGGGCCCGTACTTCCCCCATTCACATCCCCAACCAAATGCAGTCGGCTGCATGAGAGGCATTTTCTTTATGTCCTCCCGAGTACCCCTACCCAGCGAACCCCCCCAAAAAAGATGTTGTGTCTGCAGCAAGCGCAGATATAGGCGTGACACCCGCTATTATTGTCCCTCCTGTCCTGACAATCCTGGTCTTTGCATTGGTGAATGTTTTGAACGCTACCATTCACTAGTTGAGTATTAGCATAGGGTACAGCATTGCACAGATTAGGCACACTTTCACAGGGTCTCAAGATGCCATCGCATTTTGAGAGACCCGAACCTGGAACCGGTTACAGTTATAAAAGTTAGTTACAAAAAAAAAAGAGTAAAAAAAATAAATATATAAAATAAAAAAAAATAGTTGTCGTTTTATTGTTCTCTCTCTCTCTATTCTCTCTCTATTGTTCTGCTCTTTTTTACTGTATTCTATTCTGCAATGTTTTATTGTTATTATGTTTTATCATGTTTGCTTTTCAGGTATGCAATTTTTTATACTTTACCGTTTACTGTGTTTTATTGTTAACCATTTTTTTGTCTTCAGGTACGCCATTCACGACTTTGAGTGGTTATACCAGAATGATGCCTGCAGGTTTAGGTATCATCTTGGTATCATTCTTTTCAGCCAGCGGTCGGCTTTCATGTAAAAGCAATCCTAGCGGCTAATTAGCCTCTAGACTGCTTTTACAAGCAGTGGGAGGGAATGCCCCCCCATCGTCTTCCGTGTTTTTCTCTGGCTCTCTCTCTCTGGCCTAAGAAACCGGAAGCTACAAGCATTTCATGACTTAGATTTTGCCGGATGTAAACAGCGCCATTGGGAAATTGGGAAAGCATTTTATCACACCGATCTTGGTGTGGTCAGATGCTTTGAGGGCAGAGGAGAGATCTAGGGTCTAATAGACCCCAATTTTTTCAAAAAAGAGTACCTGTCACTACCTATTGCGTATTGCGATCATAGGGGATATTTACATTCCCTGAGATAACAATAAAAATGATTAAGAAAAAAAATGGAAGGAACAGTTTAAAAATATGATAAAAAAGCAAAAAAATAATAATAAAAAAAAGCACCCCTGTCCCCCCTTGCTCTCGTACAAAGGCGAATGCAAGCGTCGCTCTGGCATCAAATGTAAACAGCAATTGCACCATGCATGTGAGGTGTCACCATGAACGTCAGGTCGAGGGCAGTAATTTTAGCAGTAGACCTCCTCTGTAAATCTAAAGTGGTAACCTGTAAAGGCTTTTAAATGCTTTTAAAACGGTATTTAATTTGTCGCCACTGCACGTTTCTGCGCAATTTTAACCACTTCAGCCCCGGAAGGTTTTACCCGCTTCCTGACCAGAGCACTTTTTACAATTCGGCACTGCGTCGCTTTAACTGCTAATTGCGCGGTCATGCAATGCTGTACCCAAACGAAATTTGCGTCCTTTTCTTCCCACAAATAGAGCTTTCTTTTGATGGTATTTGATCACCTCTGCCGTTTTTAATTTTTGCGCTTTACACGGAAAAAGACCGAAAATTTTGAAAAAAAATGATATTTTCTACTTTTTGTTCTAAAAAAAATCCAATAAACTCAATTTTAGTCATACATTTAGGCCAAAATGTAATTTTTTTTTGCAAGAAAATTACTTTGAACCCCCAAACATTATATATTTTTTTTAAAGCAAATGCCCTACAGATTAAAATGGTGGGTGTTTCATTTTTTTTTTCACACAGTATTTGCGCAGCGATTTTTCAAACGCATTTTTTGGGGAAAAAACACACTTTTTTACATTTTAATGCACTAAAACACACTATATTGCCCAAATGTTTGATGAAATAAAAAAGATGATCTTAGGCCGAGTACATGGATACCAAACATGACATGCTTTAAAATTGCGCACAAACGTGCAGTGGCGACAAACTAAATACATTTTTAAAAGCCTTTAAAAGCCTTTACAGGTTACCACTTTAGATTTACAGAGGAGGTCTACTGCTAAACTTACTGCCCTCGATCTGACCTTCGCGGCGATACCTCACATGCATGGTGCAATTGCTGTTTACATTTGACGCCAGACCGACGCTTGCGTTCGCCTTAGCGCGAGAGCAGGGGGGACAGGGGTGCTTTTTTTTTTTTTTTTTTTTTTTTTTTTTCTTTATTATTATTATTTTTTTATCTTATTTTTAAACTGTTCCTTTCATTTTTTTTTTTAAATCATTTTTATTGTTATCTCAGGGAATGTAAATATCCCCTATGATAGCAATAGGTAGTGACAGGTACTCTTTTTTGCAAAAATTGGGGTCTATTAGACCCTAGATTTCTCCTCTGCCCTCAAAGCATCTGACCACACCAAGATCGGTGTGATAAAATGCTTTCCCAATTTCCCAATGGCGCTGTTTACATCCGGCGAAATCTAAGTCATAAAATGCTCGTAGCTTCCGGTTTCTTAGGTCATAGAGATGTTTGGAGCCACTCTGGTCTCTGATCAGCTCTATGGTCAGCTGGCTGAATCACCGGCTGCATTTTCAGGTTCCCTGTTGAGACAGGAGAGCCAGAGAAAAACACGGAAGACGTTGGGGGGGGGGGCATTCCCTCCCACTGCTTGTAAAAGCAGTCTAGAGGCTAATTAGCCACTAGGATTGCTTTTACATGAAAGCCGACCGCTGGCTGAAAAGAATGATACCAAGATGATACCTAAACCTGCAGGCATCATTCTGGTATAACCACTCAAAGTCGTGAATGGCGTACCTGAAGACAAAAAAATGGTTAACAATAAAGCACAGTAAACGGTAAGGTATAAAAAATTGCATACCTGAAAAGCAAACATGATAAAACATAATAACAATAAAACATTGCAGAATAGAATACAGTAAAAAAGAGCAGAACAATAGAGAGAGAGAATAGAGAGAGAGAACAATAAAACGACAACTATTTTTTTTTTTTTTTTATATTTTTGTATGTGTTTATTTTTTTTTTTACACTTTTTTTTGTAACTGTAACTTTTATAACTGTAACCGGTTCCAGGTTCGGGTCTCTCAAAATGCGCTGGCATCTTGGGAGACCCTGTGAAAGTGTGCCTAGTCTGTGCAATGCTGTACCCTACGCTAATAGTCAACTAGTGAAT
Organism: Lithobates clamitans; assembly: GCA_037952925.1. Classification (NCBI taxonomy): domain Eukaryota; kingdom Metazoa; phylum Chordata; class Amphibia; order Anura; family Ranidae; genus Lithobates; species Lithobates clamitans. The sequence goes on along the minus strand of JBBGZY010000905.1, from coordinate 751,488 downwards.
GGTAGCGTTCAAAACATTCACCAATGCAAAGACCAGGATTGTCAGGACAGGAGGGACAATAATAGCGGGTGTCACGCCTATATCCGCGCTTGCTGCAGACACAACATCTTTTTTGGGGGGGTTCGCTGGGTAGGGGTACTCGGGAGGACATAAAGAAAATGCCTCTCATGCAGCCGACTGCATTTGGTTGGGGATGTGAATGGGGGAAGTACAGGCGCTGCAGAAGCGGTGGGTTCCCAATTAGGATTGGCGAATGCAGCAGGAAGGGCACTATGGGCACGACGGGCCTGTGTTTGTCTTTTTGGTGGCAGCGGGACACTACTTGTGCTTGCCACCTCACCAGCTTGAACTTGAACTTATGGGACTCGCCACGTCACCAAGTGTTACTGCAGTGCTGGTTTGACTACGACCGGGGTGTACTACGCCGCTGGTGCTTGCCAGTTCACCAAAACACTACCAAAAAAACTGTTAGCAATCGCAGGGATCAGGCCTGACTCTGCGAACGCTGCAGTTATGCGTTTAGTGTTTTGTAAGTGACAGTGATCGATCGATACTGCACTTGGGTGGGCTGGGCTGGGCCGGGCGGAGGGGCAAAACGCAGGTGCTAGCAGGTATCTGGGCTGATCCCACTAACACTGCGTGTTTGGGAACCCTAAACTGCTGGGGACGCTAGTATAGATCTGATCGGATCAGATATTGATCCGATCAGATACTATACCACTAAGGGAGGCGTATGCTGTGTGCGTGGGTGTTAGCGGTACTGGCGCTAACCTGACGTTGCCTGGGGCTGGTGCTTGCCAGTTCACCAAAACACTACCAAAAAAACTGTTAGCGATCGCAGGGATCAGGCCTGACTCTGCGAACGCTGCAGTTATGCGTTTAGTGTTTTGTAAGTGACAGTGATCGATCGATACTGCACTTGGGTGGGCTGGGCCGGGTGGAGGGGTAAAACGCAGGTGCTAGCGGGTATCTGGGCTGATCCCGCTAACACTGCGTTTTCGGGAACCCTAAACTGCTGGGGACGCTAGTATAGATCTGATTGGATCAGATATTGATCCGTACAGATACTATACCACTAAGGGAGGCGTATGCTGCGTGCGTGGGTGTTAGCGGTACTGGCGCTAATCTGACGCTGCCTGGGGCGACGCATATCACCGCCGGGCGATCAGGGGGCTAAACCTTTATTCGGTAATAAACGGCGGGTGCCCTGACACTATAAAAAATAAACAAACTAACCAGCGTCACCCGTAACAGTTATACGGTGATCAGTGGTGAAAGGGTTAACTAGGGGGCAATCAAGGGGTTAAAACATTTATTAGGTAGTATATGGGGGTCCCTGTCGCTATAAAACACTGACGGCGAACCTAAATATTTACGACCCTAACTAGCGTCACCAGCGACACTAATACAGCGATCAGAAAAATGATCGCTTAGCGAGACTGGTGAGGGGGGGTGATCAAGGGGTTAAAACTTTGTTAGGGGGGGGTTAGGGGGGTACCCTAGACCTAAAGGGGGGTAATACTCACTGCCCTAACACTGTAACTGTCACAAACTGACACTATGCAGTAATCAGAAAAAAAAAAAAAAAATACTGCTAATGTCAGTTTGTGACAGGGGGGGGTGATTGGGGGGGATCGGGGGGGCGATCGGGGGGGGATCGGGGGTGTAAGGTATGCCTGGCATGTTCTACTGTGTGTGTGTGTGTGTTGTGCACTCACTTGTCTTCTCTCCTCGGCGCTGGAACGGAAACTGCCAGACCGAGGAGAGATGACATCACATCCTCTGCCTGTGTGAAACTACATACAGGCAGAGGAGGATTCCCATTGGCTGGGAGCGATCGCGAGGGGGGGGCCACGATCGGATGGTCTCCCCCTCGCCTCCCGACGCTCCCAGTCAAATGCCGACCGCCGCTGGCACCGGGGGGGGTCCGATCGGACCCCCCGCCCGCGGGAGGCAGATCACGTACGGGTACGTGATTCTGCCTGCCCGTGCCATTCTGCCGCAGTATATATGCGGTAGGCGGTCGGCAAGTGGTTAAAGCATGTCATGTTTGGTATCCATGTACACGGCCTAAGATCATCTTTTTTATTTCATCAAACGTTTGGGCAATATAGTGTGTTTTAGTGCATTAAAATTTCAAAAAGTGTGTTTTTTTTCCCCCAAAAAATGCGTTAGAAAAATCGCTGCGCAAATACTGTGTGAAAAAAAAAATGAAACACCCACCATTTTAATCTGTAGTACATTTTGCTTTAAAAAAATATACAATGTTTGGGGGTTCAAAGTAATTTTCTTGCAAAAAAAATTTTCATGTAAACAAAAAGTGTCAGAAAGTTCTTTGTCTTCAAGTGGTTAGAAGAGTGGGTGATATGTGACATAAGCTTCTAAATGTTGTGCATAAAATGGCAGGACAGTTCAAAACCCCCCCAAATGACCCCATTTTGGAAAGTAGACACCCCAAGCTATTTGCTAAGAGTCATGTCGAGTCCATGGAATATTTTATATTGTGACACAAGTTGCGGGAAAGAGACAAATTTTTTTTTTTTTGCACAAAGTTGTCACTAAATGATATATTGCTCAAACATGCCATGGGAATATGTGAAATTACACCCCAAAATACATTCTGTTGCTTCTCCTGAGTACGGGGATACCACATGTGTGAGACTTTTTGGGAACCCAGCCGCGTACGGGACCCCGAAAACCAAGCACTGCCTTCAGGCTTTCTAAGGGCGTAAATTATTGATTTCACTCTTCACTGCCTATTACAGTTTCGGAGGCCATGGAATGCCCAGGTGGCACAAACCCCCCCCCCAAATGACCCCATTTTGGAAAGTAGACACCCCAAACTATTTGCTGAGAGGTATAGTGAGTATTTTGCAGACCTCACTTTTTTTCACAAAGTTTTGAAAATTAAAAAAAGAAAAAAAACTTTTTTTTTGTCTTTCTTCATTTTCAAAAACAAATGAGAGCTGCAAAATACTCACCATGCCTCTCAGCAAATATCTTGGGGTGTCTACTTTCCAAAATGGGGTCATTTTGGGGGGTGGGGTTGTGCCACCTGGGCATTCCATGGCCTTTGAAACTGTGATAGGCAGTGAAGAGTGAAATCAAAAATTTACACCCTTAGAAATCCTGAAGGCGGTGATTGGTTTTCGGGGTCCCGTACGCGGCTAGGCTCCCAAAAAGTCCCACACATGTGGTATCTCCATACTCAGGAGAAGCAGCTAAATGTATTTTGGGGTGCAATTCCACATATGCCCATGGCCTGTGTGAGCAATATATCATTTAGTGACAACTTTGTCCAAAAAAAAAAAAAAATTGTCACTTTCCCGCAACTTGTGTCAAAATATAAAATATTCCATGGACTCAACATGCCTATCAGCAAATATCTTGGGGTGTCTACTTTCCAAAATGGGGTCATTTGGGGGGGTTTGTGCCATCTGGGCATTTGTATGGCCTTCAAAACAATATATCATTTAGTGACAACTTTTTGTAAATATTTTTTTTTGTCATTATTCAATCACTTGGGACAAAAAAATAAATATTCAATGGTTTCAACATACCTCTCAACAATTTCCTTGGGGTGTCTACTTTCCAAAATGGGGTCATTTGGGGGGGGGTTTGTACTGCCCTGCCATTTTAGCACCTCAAGAAATGAGATAGGCAGTCATAAACTAAAAGCTGTGTAAATTCCAGAAAATGTACCCTAGTTTGTAGACGCTATAACTTTTGCGCAAACCAATAAATATACGCTTATTGACTTTTTTTTTACCAAAGACATGTGGCTGAATACATTTTGCCCAAGAACTGCTGCACCCCCAAGTTAAGGACGTGAGCCAAACAGGGCACATGGGTCAGTTGTTCCTGTCGGAGGGCGGAGAGGAGGTTGGTGCCATTGTCACAAACTACCATACCTGGCTTAAGCTAGCGTGGTGTCAACCACCTCTGATCCTGCTCCTGCAGAGCTGACAGAATATCTGCCCCAGTGTGACTCCTGTCCCCCAAGCACACCAGCTCAAGCACCGCATGGCATCTTTTTGCCTGCGTGCTTGCGTAGCCCCTTGAACGCCTACGGAGCACCACTGGATCCGAAGACAAATCAGCACAGGAAGAGGCAACGGAGGAAGAAGAAGAGGAGGGGGTGGAGGAGAGAGGTGTGGCAGAATCACCACTAGTAGTATTTTGAAAGCATGGTGGTGGAACAAACTCCAACACTATTGCACCCTGTCCTGCATCTTTCCCAGCTGCCAGAAGAGTCACCCAGTGCACGGTGAAAGATAGGTAACGTCCCTGTCTATGCCTGCTGGACCATGAGTCAGCGGTAATATGCACCTTACCGCTGACTTCCCTGTCCAATAAGGCCAAGACATTGCCTTCCACATGCCGGTAGAGAGCCGGAATTGCCTTCCGTGAGAAAAAGTGGCATTTGGGAACCTGCCACTGAGGAACCGCACATTCCACAAACTCACTGAAGGGGGCAGAGTCTACCAACTGAAAAGGCATGCAGTTGAAGTGCTAGCAATTTAGCCAAGCTAGCATTCAACCGCTGGGCATGTGGATGGCTGGGAGCGAACCTCTTTCGGCAGTGCAGCAGCTGGGGCAGGGAAATTTGCCTGGTACAATCTGACGTCGGTGTACTGATAGCATATTACCCCCAAGTACTTAGCCGTGACACACCTAATTCTTGTCATGAGAGGGTTTACCCGTTGGTGGCGCTATCGGTCTTTTGGATCGCAGTACCAGTGTCCACCAGCGGGTGTCTTCCAATACCTGGGACCTGTAGTAAGAGGTCTCTCCTGCTGGTGGCACTGTTGCATCCTTGGGCCGCTCAGCTGTAACATGAGGTCAATTACCACAGCCTTATAAATACCCTGCAAGCCCTCACAGGCTTGTCTTGGAATCTTTCTCCCTGCGCCCTGACCTTGCTGCTTGTATCCTAATCATGAACCTGTTTCTGTCCTGCTCTGATCCAATCCGATCCGATCCCTATCCCAAGCCAATCCTGTTCTTGTCCCTCCTGATTCCCTTGGATCCCTGCCCTGCAGTCTAACCATCCATCCTCTCCCTGTCCTGCTGGTTTCCCGTCCTTGCCCATCTGCTGACCTCCCTGTGTATGACCTTGGCCTGGCTTTGTTTACGATTCCGCTATCTCCATTTACTTGTATATACTATTTGTTGTTTGTGGGTCTGTGGTTGGTTTTGCACTGTTTATATTCCTCTTACTTGTCACTTGTTTAATAAACACCATTATTTTTTCACTTACATGTGTTTCTGGTCTCCTCTGTGCAGTCCACACGGTCTGGTCAATTAGATCCCCTGACAATTCTACACCTTCATTCCTCTTAGTGCAGGTCTCAGAGAGGACTGAAGGTATAGAGGAGTTGGAGATACCATCTGATGAGGAGCAAGGAGAGGTCCTTTTTGTTCTTTGGTGTGGGATTTTTAGGTACGCTTGCCAACGAACTGCATGGCAGGTCAACATATGTCTGGTCAAGCATGTGGTGCCCAAGTGGGAGATGTTTTGGCCACGCGAGATACGCTTGAGACATATGTTGCAGATAGCAGCGGTGGGATCTGATGCACTCATCTCAAAAAAGGCCCACACCAAAGAAATTTTGGATTAACGCGCAGAGACAGCAGCGCTCTGCACATGCGGAGCTCTGTGGTGTGATGCAGTCGGTGTGCTGCCCTTAAGCTGGCCCCTGGAGGGCATCCTGCCTTGTTGGTGATGTGCCTCCTCCTCCTTCACCTATTCTCTCCTATCAGGCACCCACGTGGAGTCAGTGACCTCATCATCCCCTCCCTCCTCATCACTATAGCAAAGCTGGCAGTATGCTGCAGCTGGGGGAACACACACTGTGGTCAAACAGTTCGGGGGACTCCTCAGGAGAACATGGTGGGGCTAGGGAAAAAGTGACTGATGCCATTGAGCCAAGGGAAGAGGCCGCGTTGGTAGCTGCTTTGCCAGACAAAGTACCCTGAGCCTGGGTGAGAGAGGATGAGGAGGATGAGGATGGCTTGGTCATCCACTCTACCAAGTCTTCCGCATGTTGCGGCTCAACATGGCCAGCTGTCGAATAAAATGACAAGCGTGTCCCACGGCGACGTGCTGATGAAGATGCACTGTCTCCATGACCAGCACTGTTGCCTCTACACACAGAGCCTGCTTGCCCTCTTTTATTGGCTTGTGACTGTCTGCCTCTCCTTGATGGCCTTCCAGACATACTAATGGCCTGCAATGAGATGTAGCTGCACAAAGCTGGGATGTATATATATACTGATACTGCAGCTAGCAGAATCAACTGCCTGCCTGTAGAATAATTAGTATGAGAACACCAGCAATTGTCTTCAGGTAGCTTTAGGTGCACACTGTGCAGAGGACGCAGTACACTAACTGTAAATACTGTAGCTGCCTGCCTGTGGTATTAATAGGAGCAGAACAACAGCAATTGTCTTCAGGTAGCTTTAGGTGCACACTGTGCAGAGGACACAGTACACTAACTGTAAATAATGTAGCTGCCTGCCTATGGTATTAATATAGGATCAGAAGAACACCACCAATTTTATTCAGGTAGCTTTAGGTGCACACTGTGCAGAGGACACAGTACACTAACTGTAAATACTGTAGCTGCCTGCCTGTGGTATTAATATAGGATCAGAACACTACCAATTTTATTCAGGTAGCTTTAGGTGCACACTGTGCAGAGTACACAGTACACTAACTGTAAATACTGTAGCTGCCTGCCTGTGATATTAATATAGGATCAGAAGAACACCACCAATTTAATTCAGGTAGCTTTAGGTGCACACCGTGCAGAGGACACAGTACACTAACTGTAAATACTGTAGCTGCCTGCCTGTGGTATTAATAGGATCAGAAGAACACCACTAATTTTCTTCAGGTAGCTTTAGGTGCACACTGTGCAGAGGACACAGTGCACTAACTGTAAATACTGTAGCTGCCTGCCTGTGGTATTGATAGTAGCAGAACAACAGCAATTGTCTCCAGGTAGCTTTAGGTGCACACTGTGCAGAGGACGCAATACACCAACTGTAAATACTGCAGCTGCCTGCCTGTGGTATTAATAGGATCAGAAGAACACCACTAATTTTCTTCAGGTAGCTTTAGGTGCACACTGTGCAGAGGACACAGTATACTAACTGTAAATACTGTAGCTGCCTGCCTGTGGTATTGATAGGAGCAGAGCAACAGCAATTGTCTCCAGGTAGCTTTATGTGCACACTGCAGAGGACGCAATACACCAACTGTAAATACTGCAGCTGCCTGCCTGTGGTATTAATAGGATCAGAAGAACACCACTAATTTTCTTCAGGTAGCTTTAGATGCACACTGTGCAGAGGACACAGTACACTAACTGTAAATACTGTAGCTGCCTGCCTGTGGTATTGATAGGAGCAGAACAACAGCAATTGTCTCCAGGTAGCTTTAGATGCACACTGTGCAGAGGACGCACTACACCAACTGTAAATACTGTAGCTGTCTGCCTGTGGTATTAATAGGATCAGAGGAACACCACTAATTTTCTTCAGGTAACTTTAGGTGCACACTGTGCAGAGGACACAGTACACTAACTGTAAATACTGTAGCTACCTGCCTGTGGTATTATTAGGAGCAGAACAACAGAAATTTTCTTCAGGTAGCTTTAGGTGCACACTATGCAGAGGACGCAGTACACTAACTGTAAATAGTGTAGCTGCCTGCCTGTGGTATTAATATAGAATCAGAAGAACACCAATTTTCTTCAGGTAGCTATAGGTGCATACTGTGCAGAGTACACAGTACACTAACTGTATATACTGTAGCTGCCTGCCTGTGGTATTAATAGGAGCAGAACAACAGCAATTTTCTTCATATAGCATTAGGTGCACACTGTGCAGAGGACGCAGTACACTAACTGTAAATACTGTGGCTGACTGCCTGTGGTATTAATAGGATCAGAAGAACACCACCAATTTTATTCAGGTAGCTTTAGGTGCACACTGTGCAGAGGAAACAGTACACTAACTGTAAATACAGTAGCTGCCTGCCTGTGGTATTAATAGGTGCAGAACAACAGCAATTTTCTTCAGGTAGATTTGGTGCACACTGTGCAGAGGACACAGTAAACTAACTGTAAATACTGTAGCTGCCTGCCTTTGATATTAATAGGAGCAGAACAACAGCAATTTTCTTCAGGTAGCTTTAGGTGCACACTGTGCAGAGGATGCAGTACACTAACTATAAATACTGTAGCTGCCTGCCTGTGGTATTAATATAGGATCAGAAGAACATTACCAATTTTATTCAGGTAGCTTTAGGTGCACTCTGTGCTGAGTACACAGTACACTAACGGTAAATACTGTAGCTACCTGCCTGTGGTATTAATAGGAGCAGAAAAACAGCAATTTTCTTCAGGTAGCTTTAGGTGCACACTGTGCAGAGGACGCAGTACACTAACTGTAAATACTGTAGCTACCTGCCTGTTGTATTGATATAGGATCAGAAGAACACCACCAATTTTATTCAGGTAGCTTTAGGTGCTCATGCTGTGCAGAGTGGGGATGAGCTTCATGTTCGAGTCGAACCCATGTTCGACTCGAACATCGTGTTTTCGGTCGTTCGCCGAATTATGAATTATATGGGCCGTTCGCGCCAAATTCAAGTTGCGTGTCACGGCCCATAATTCACTGCGGCATCGCAGTGCATTGCTGGCTGATGATTGGCCAAGCATGCACTATGACCGCATGCTTGGCCAATCACAGCACTGTCTGTACAGAGAGTTGTAATTGGCCAAAGTCAGGGTGGCTTTGGCCAATTTTGGCCTCAGGGGGTTTAGTACATGCCCCACACTATATAAGGCAGCCTGCATGGCGGCCCTGTGTAGTGTGTTCCGGTGTTGAGAGAGAGATAGAGAGACAGTGTCATTTGATTTAAGTTAGATAGAGTAGGCAGGCAAGTCAGTTAGCTGCACTTACAGTGTATTGTGTATATATATATACATCCTAGGTGTTGTATATATATATGTATACACTATATTCAGTTTAGCTAGATCCATTTCTGTTATTCTCTTCCTACTACTAACAGGCAGGCTGGTGTTTTTACAGTATTTACAGATACCTGAAGAAAAATGCTGGTGTTTTTCTGATCCTATTAGTCCTATTAGCCACAGTATTTACAGTTAGTGTAGTGCGTCCTCTGCACAGTGTGCACCTAAAGCTACCTGAAGAAAATTAGTAGTGTTCTTCTGATCCTATTAGTACAGTACCACAGGCAGCTGTAGTATTTACAAGTTAGTGTAGTGCGTCCTCTGCACAGTGTGCACATAAAGCTACCTGAACAAATTTAGAGGTGTTCTTCTGATCCTATTAGTACAGTACTGCAGGCAGCCACAGTATTTACAAGTTAGTTTAGTGCATCCTCTGCACAGTGTGCACCCAAAGCTACCTAAACAAAATTAGTGGTGTTCTTCTGATCCTATTAGTACAGTACCGTAGGCAGCTGCAGTATTTACAAGTTAGTGTAGTGCATTCTCTGCACAGTGTGCAATTAAAGCTACCTGAAGAAAATTAGTGGTGTTCTTCTGATCCTATTAGTACAGTACCGCAGGCAGCTGTAGTATTTACAAGTTAGTGTAGTGCGTCCTCTGCACAGTGTGCACCTAAAGCTACCTGAAGAAAATTAGTGGTGTTCTTCTGATCCTATTAGTACAGTACTGCAGGCAGCTGCAGTATTTACAAGTTGGCTTAGTGCGTCCTCTGCACAATGTGCACCTAAAGCTACCTAAAGAAAATGAGTGGTGTTCTTCTGATCCTATTAGTACAATACTACAGGCAGTTGCAGTATTTACAAGTTAGTGTAGTGCATCCTCTGCACAGTATGCACCTAAAGCTACCTGAAGAAAATTAGTGGTGTTCTTTTGATCCTATTAGTACAGTACAGCAGGCAGCTGCAGTATTTACAAGTTAGTGTAGAGCGTCCTCTGCACAGTGTGCTCCTAAAGCTACCTGAGAAAAATTAGTGGTGTTCTTCTGATCCTATTAGTACAGTACCGCAGGCAGCTGCAGTATTTACAATTTAGTGTAGTGCGTCCCCTGCACAGTGTGCACCTAAAGCTACCTGAAGAAAATTAGTGGTGTTCTTCTGATCCTATTAACACCACAGGCAGGCAGCTACAGTATTTACAGTTAGTGTACTGTGTCCTCTGCACAGTGTACACCTAAAATTGCCTGAAGAAAGTTAGTGGTGTTCTTCTGATCCTATTAATACCACAGGCAGGCAGCTACAGTATTTACAGTTAGTGTAGTGCCTCCTCTGCACAGTGTGCACTTAAAGCTACCTGGAGACAATTGCTGTTGTTCTGCTCCTATTAATACCACAGGCAGGCAGCTACAGAATTTACAGTTAGTGTACTGCATCCTCTGCACAGTGTGCACCTAAAGCTACCTGAATAAAATTGGTGGTGTTTTTCTGATCCTATATTAATACCACAGGCAGGCAGCTACATTATTTACAGTTAGTGTACTGTGTCCTCTGCACAGTGTTCACCTAAAGCTACCTGAATAAAATTGGTGGTGTTCTTCTGATCCTATTAATACCACAGGCAGGCAGCTACAGTATTTACAGTTAGTGTAGTGCGTCCTCTGCACAGTGTGCACCTAAAGCTACCTGAAGAAAATTAGTGGTGTTCTTCTGATCCTTTTAGTACAGTACCGCAGGCAGCTGCAATATTTACAAGTTAGCGTAGTGCGTTTTTTGTACAGTGTGCACCAAAAGCTACCTGAAGAAAATTAGTGGTGTTCTTCTGATCCTATTAATACCACAGGTAGGCAGCTACAGTATTTACAGTTAGTGTAGTGCCTCCTTTGCACAGTGTGCACCTAAAGCTACCTGGAGACAATTGCTGTTGTTCTGCTCCTATTAATACCATAGGCAGGCAGCTACAGAATTTACAGTTAGTGTACTGTGTCCTCTGCACAGTGTGCACCTAAAGCTACCTGAATAAAATTGGTGGTGTTCTTCTGATCCTATTAATACCACAGGCAGGCAGCTACAGTATTTACAGTTAGTGTACTGTGTCCTTTGCCCAGTGTGCACCTAAAGCTACCTGAAGAAAATTAGTGGTGTTCTTCTGATCCTATTGATACCACAGGCAGGCAGCTACAGTATTTACAGTTAGTGAAGTGCGTCCTCTGCACAGTGTGCACCTAAAGCTACCTGAAGAAAATTAGTGGTGTTCTTCTGATCCTATTAGTACAGTACCACAGGCAGCTGCAATATTTAGAAGTTAGTGTTGTGCGTCCTCTGCACAGTATGCACCTAAAGCTACATGAAGAAAATTAGTGGTGTTCTTCTGTTCCTATTAATACCACAGGCAGGTGGCTACAGTATTTACAGTTAGTGTAGTGCGTCCTCTGCACAGTGTGCACCTAAAGCTACCTGAAAAAAAAAAGTGGTGTTCTTCTGATCCTATTATTACCACAGGCAGGCAGCTACAGTATTTACAGTTAGTGTACTGTGTCCTCTGCACAGTGTGCACCTAAAGCTACCTGAAAAAAAATAGTGGTGTTCTTCTGATCCTATTATTACCACAGGCAGGCAGCTACAGTATTTACAGTTAGTGTAGTGCGTCCTCTGCACAGTGTGCACCTAAAACTACCTGAAGAAAATTAGTGGTGTTCTTCTGATCCTATTAGTACAGTACCGCAGGCAGCTGCAATATTTACAAGTTAGTGTAGTGCGTTCTTTGCACAGTGTGCACCTAAAGCTACCTGAAGAAAATTGGTGGTGTTCTTCTGCTCCTATTAATACCACAGGCAGGCAGCTACAGTATTTACAGTTAGTGCACTGTGTCCTCTGCACAGTGTGCACCTAAAGCTACCTGAAGAAAATTAGTGGTGTTCTTCTGATCCTATTATTACCACAGGCAGGCAGCTACAGTATTTACAGTTAGTGTACTGTGTCCTCTGCACAGTGTGCAAATAAAGCTACCTGAAGAAAATTAGTGGTGTTCTTCTGATCCTATTATTACCACAGGCATGCAGCTACTGTATTTACAGTTAATGTAGTGCGTCCTCTGCACAATGTGCACCTAAAGCTACCTGGAGACTATTGCTGTTGTTCTGCTCCTATTAATACCACAGGCAGGAAGCTACAGTATTTACAATTAGTGTACTGTGTCCTCTGCACAGTGTACACCTAAAATTACCTGAAGAAAATTAGTGGTGTTCTTCTGATCCTATTAATACCACAAGCAGGCAGCTACAGTATTTACAGTTAGTGTAGTGCGTCCTCTGCACAGTGCGCACCTAAAGCTACCTGAAGAAAATTAGTGGTGTTCTTCTGATCCTATTCATACCACAGGCAGGCAGCTACAGTATTTACAGTTAGTGTAGTGCGTCCTCTGCACAGTGTGAACCTAAAGCTACCTGAAGAAAATTGCTGTTGTTCTGCTCCTACTGATACCAAAGGCAGGCAGCTACAGTATTCACAGTTAGTGTAGTGAGTCCTCTGCACAGTGTGCACCTAAAGCTACCTGAAGAAAATTAGTGGTGTTCTTCTGATCCTATTAATACCACAGGCAGGCAGCTACAGTATTTACAGTTAGTATAGTGCGTCCTCTGCACAGTGTGCACCTAAAGCTACCTGGAGACAATTGCTGTTGTTCTGCTCCTATTAATACCACAGGCAGGCAGCTACAGTATTTACAGTTAGTGTACTGCGTCCTTTGCACAGTGTGCACCTAAATCTACTTGAATAATATTGGTGGTGTTCTTCTGATCCTATATTAATACCACAGGCAGGCAGCTACAGTATTTACAGTTAGTGTACTGTGTCCTCTGCACAGTGTTCACCTAAAGCTACCTGAATAAAATTGGTGGTGTTCTTCTGATCCTATTAATACCACAGGCAGGCAGCTACAGTATTTACAGTTAGTGTAGTGCGTCCTCTGCACAGTGTGCACCTAAAGCTACTTGAAGAAAATTAGTGGTGTACTTCTGATCCTTTTAGTACAGTACCGCAGGCAGCTGCAATATTTACAAGTTAGCGTAGTGCGTTTTTTGTACAGTGTGCACCAAAAGCTACCTGAAGAAAATTAGTGGTGTTCTTCTGATCCTATTAATACCACAGGTAGGCAGCAACAGTATTTACAGTTAGTGTAGTGCCTCCTTTGCACAGTGTGCACCTAAAGCTACCTGGAGACAATTGCTGTTGTTCTGCTCCTATTAATACCATAGGCAGGCAGCTACAGTATTTACAGTTAGTGTACTGTGTCCTCTGCACAGTGTGCACCTAAAGCTACCTGAATAAAATTGGTGGTGTTCTTCTGATCCTATTAATACCACAGGCAGGCAGCTACAGTATTTACAGTTAGTGTAGTGCGTCCTCTGCACAGTGTGCACCTAAAGCTACCTGAAGAAAATTAGTGGTGTTCTTCTGATCCTTTTAGTACAGTACCGCAGGCAGCTGCAATATTTACAAGTTAGCGTAGTGCGTTTTTTGTACAGTGTGCACCAAAAGCTACCTGAAGAAAATTGGTGGTGTTCTTCTGATCCTATTAATACCACAGGCAGGCAGCTACAGTATTTACAGTTAGTGTACTGTGTCCTTTGCCCAGTGTGCACCTAAAGCTACCTGAAGAAAATTAGTGGTGTTCTTCTGATCCTATTAATACCACAGGCAGGCAGCTACAGTATTTACAGTTAGTGAAGTGCGTCCTCTGCACAGTGTGCACCTAAAGCTACCTGAAGAAAATTAGTGGTGTTCTTCTGATCCTATTAGTACAGTACCACAGGCAGCTGCAATATTTAGAAGCTAGTGTTGTGCGTCCTCTGCACAGTGTGCACCTAATGCTACCTGAAGAAAATTAGTGGTGTTCTTCTGTTCCTATTAATACCACAGGCAGGTGGCTACAGTATTTACAGTTAGTGTAGTGCGTCCTCTGCACAGTGTGCACCTAAACCTACCTGGAGACAATTGCTGTTGTTCTGCTCCTATTAATACCACAGGCAGGCAGCTACAGTATTTACAGTTAGTGTACTGTGTCCTCTGCACAGTGTGCACCTATAGCTACCTGAAGAAAATTAGTGGTGTTCTTCTGATCCTATTATTACCACAGGCAGGCAGCTACAGGTTTTATAGTTAGTGTAGTGCGTCCTCTGCACAGTGTGCACCTAAAACTACCTGAAGAAAATTAGTGGTGTTCTTCTGATCCTATTAGTACAGTAACGAAGGCAGCTGCAATATTTACAAGTTAGTGTAGTGCGTTCTTTGCACAGTGTGCACCTAAAGCTACCTGAAGAAAATTAGTGGTGTTCTTCTGATCCTATTATTACCACAGGCAGGCAGCTACTGTATTTACAGTTAATGTAGTGCGTCCTCTGCACAATGTGCACCTAAAGCTACCTGGAGACTATTGCTGTTGTTCTGCTCCTATTAATACCACAGGCAGGCAGCTACAGTATTTACAATTAGTGTACTGTGTCCTCTGCACAGTGTACACCTAAAATTACCTGAAGAAAATTAGTGGTGTTCTTCTGATCCTATTAATACCACAAGCAGGCAGCTACAGTATTTACAGTTAGTGTAGTGCGTCCTCTGCACAGTGTGCACCTAAAGCTACCTGAAGAAAATTAGTGGTGTTCTTCTGATCCTATTCATACCACAGGCAGGCAGCTACAGTATTTACAGTTAGTGTAGTGCGTCCTCTGCACAGTGTGAACCTAAAGCTACCTGAAGAAAATTGCTGTTGTTCTGCTCCTACTGATACCAAAGGCAGGCAGCTACAGTATTCACAGTTAGTGTAGTGAGTCCTCTGCACAGTGTGCACCTAAAGCTACCTGAAGAAAATTAGTGGTGTTCTTCTGATCCTATTAATACCACAGGCAGGCAGCTACAGTATTTACAGTTAGTGTAGTGCGTCCTCTGCACAGTGTGCACCTAAAGCTACCTGGAGACAATTGCTGTTGTTCTGCTCCTATTAATACCACAGGCAGGCAGCTACAGTATTTACAGTTAGTGTACTGCGTCCTTTGCACAGTGTGCACCTAAATCTACTTGAATAATATTGGTGGTGTTCTTCTGATCCTATATTAATACCACAGGCAGGCAGCTACAGTATTTACAGTTAGTGTACTGTGTCCTCTGCACAGTGTTCACCTAAAGCTACCTGAATAAAATTGGTGGTGTTCTTCTGATCCTATTTATACCACAGGCAGGCAGCTACAGTATTTACAGTTAGTGTAGTGCGTCCTCTGCACAGTGTGCACCTAAAGCTACCTGAAGAAAATTAGTGGTGTTCTTCTGATCCTTTTAGTACAGTACCGCAGGCAGCTGCAATATTTACAAGTTAGCGTAGTGCGTTTTTTGTACAGTGTGCACCAAAAGCTACCTGAAGAAAATTAGTGGTGTTCTTCTGATCCTATTAATACCACAGGTAGGCAGCTACAGTATTTACAGTTAGTGTAGTGCCTCCTTTGCACAGTGTGCACCTAAAGCTACCTGGAGACAATTGCTGTTGTTCTGCTCCTATTAATACCATAGGCAGGCAGCTACAGTATTTACAGTTAGTGTACTGTGTCCTTTGCCCAGTGTGCACCTAAAGCTACCTGAAGAAAATTAGTGGTGTTCTTCTGATCCTATTAATACCACAGGCAGGCAGCTACAGTATTTACAGTTAGTGAAGTGCGTCCTGTGCACAGTGTGCACCTAAAGCTACCTGAAGAAAATTAGTGGTGTTCTTCTGATCCTATTAGTACAGTACCACAGGCAGCTGCAATATTTAGAAGCTAGTGTTGTGCGTCCTCTGCACAGTGTGCACCTAAAGCTACCTGAAGAAAATTAGTGGTGTTCTTCTGTTCCTATTAATACCACAGGCAGGTGGCTACAGTATTTACAGTTAGTGTAGTGCGTCCTCTGCACAGTGTGCACCTAAAGCTACCTGGAGACAATTGCTGTTGTTCTGCTCCTATTAATACCACAGGCAGGCAGCTACAGTATTTACAGTTAGTGTAGTGCGTCCTCTGCACAGTGTGCACCTAAAACTACCTGAAGAAAATTAGTGGTGTTCTTCTGATCCTATTAGTACAGTAACGAAGGCAGCTGCAATATTTACAAGTTAGTGTAGTGCGTTCTTTGCACAGTGTGCACCTAAAGCTACCTGAAGAAAATTAGTGGTGTTCTTCTGTTCCTATTAATACCACAGGCAGGTGGCTACAGTATTTACAGTTAGTGTAGTGCGTCCTCTGCACAGTGTGCACCTAAAGCTACCTGGAGACAATTGCTGTTGTTCTGCTCCTATTAATACCACAGGCAGGCAGCTACAGTATTTACAGTTAGTGTACTGTGTCCTCTGCACAGTGTGCACCTAAAGCTACCTGAAGAAAAATAGTGGTGTTCTTCTGATCCTATTATTACCACAGGCAGGCAGCTACAGTATTTACAGTTAGTGTAGTGCGTCCTCTGCACAGTGTGCACCTAAAACTACCTGAAGAAAATTAGTGGTGTTCTTCTGATCCTATTAGTACAGTACCGCAGGCAGCTGCAATATTTACAAGTTAGTGTAGTGCGTTCTTTGCACAGTGTGCACCTAAAGCTACCTGAAGAAAATTGGTGGTGTTCTTCTGATCCTTTTAATACCACAGGCAGGTGGCTACAGTATTTACAGTTGGTGCAGTGCGTCCTCTGCACAGTGTGCACCTAAAGCTACCTGGAGACAATTGCTGTTGTTCTGCTCCTATTAATACCACAGGCAGGCAGCTACAGTATTTACAGTTAGTGTACTGTGTCCTCTGCACAGTGTACACCTAAAGCTACCTGAAGAAAATTAGTGGTGTTCTTCTGATCCTATTATTACCACAGGCAGGCAGCTACAGTATTTACAGTTAGTGTACTGTGTCCTCTGCACAGTGTGCACCTAAAGCTACCTGAAGAAAATTAGTGGTGTTCTTCTGATCCTATTATTACCACAGGCAGGCAGCTACTGTATTTACAGTTAATGTAGTGCGTCCTCTGCACAATGTGCACCTAAAGCTACCTGGAGACTATTGCTGTTGTTCTGCTCCTATTAATACCACAGGCAGGCAGCTACAGTATTTACAATTAGTGTACTGTGTCCTCTGCACAGTGTACACCTAAAATTACCTGAAGAAAATTAGTGGTGTTCTTCTGATCCTATTAATACCACAAGCAGGCAGCTACAGTATTTACAGTTAGTGTAGTGCGTCCTCTGCACAATGTGCACCTAAAGCTACCTGAAGAAAATTAGTGGTGTTCTTCTGATCCTACTCATACCACAGGCAGGCAGCTACAGTATTTACAGTTAGTGTAGTGCGTCCTCTGCACAGTGTGAACCTAAAGCTACCTGAAGAAAATTGCTGTTGTTCTGCTCCTACTAATACCAAAGGCAGGCAGCTACAGTATTCACAGTTAGTGTAGTGAGTCCTCTGCACAGTGTGCACCTAAAGCTACCTGAAGAAAATTAGTGGTGTTCTTCTGATCCTATTAATACCACAGGCAGGCAGCTACAGTATTTACAGTTAGTGTAGTGCGTCCTCTGCACAGTGTGCACCTAAAGCTACCTGGAGACAATTGCTGTTGTTCTGCTCCTATTATTACCACAGGCAGGCAGCTACAGTATTTACAGTTAGTGTACTGCGTCCTTTGCACAGTGTGCACCTAAATCTACTTGAATAATATTGGTGGTGTTCTTCTGATCCTATATTAATACCACAGGCAGGCAGATACAGTATTTACAGTTAGTGTAGTGTGTCCTCTGCACAGTGTGCACCTAAAGCTACCTGAATAAAATTGGTGGTGTTCTTCTGATCCTATTAATACTACAGGCAGGCAGCTACAGTATTTAAAGTTATGTACTGTGTCCTTTGCACAGTGTGCACATAAATCTACCTGAAGAAAAATAATGGTGTTCTTCTGATCCTATTAATACCACAGGCAGGCAGCTACAGTATTTCTAGTTATGCCCCGTACACACGGTCGGATTTTCCGATGGAAAATGTCCGATCGGAGCGTGTTGTCGGAAATTCCGACCGTGTGTGGGCGCCATCAGACATTTTCCATCGGATTTTCCGACACACAAAGTTGGACAGCAGGAGATAAAATTTTCCGACAACAAAATCCGTTGTCGGAAATTCCGATCGTGTGTACACAAATCCGACGGACAAAGTGCCACGCATGCTCAGAATAAATAAAGAGATGAAAGCTATTGGCCACTGCCCCGTTTATATTCCCGACGTACGTGTTTTACGTCACCGCGTTTAGAACGATCGGATTTTCCGACAACTTTGTGTGACCGTGTGTATGCAAGACAAGTTTGAGCCAACATCCGACGGAAAAAATCCTAGGATTTTGTTGTCGGAATGTCCGAACAAAGTCCGACCGTGTGTACGGGGCATTAGTGTAGTGCGTCCTCTGCACAGTGTGCACCTAAAGCTACCTGAATTAAATTAGTGGTGTTCTTCTGATCCTATTAGTACAGTACCACAGGCAGCTGCAATATATACAAGTTAGTGTAGTGCATCCTCTGCACAGTGTGCACTTAAAGCTACCTGAAGAAAATTAGTGGTGTTCTTCTGATCCTATTAGTACAGTACCGTATACAGCTGCAATATTTACAAGTCAGTGTAGTGCGTTCCTTGCACAGTGTGCACCTAAAGCTACCTGAAGAAAATTAGTGGTGTTCTTCTGATCCTATTAATACCACAAGCAGGTGGCTACAGTATTTACAGTGAGTGTAGTGCGTCCTCTGCACAGTGTGCACCTAAAGCTACCTGGAGACAATTACTGTTGTTCTGTTCCTATTAATACCACAGGCAGGCAGCTACAGTATTTACAGTTAGTGTACTGTGTCCTCTGCACAGTGTGCACCTAAAGCTACCTGAATTAAATTGGTGGTGTTCTTTGGATCCAGTTATTACCAAAGGCAGGCAGCTACTGTACTTACAGTTAGTGTAGTGCGTCCTCTGCACAGTGTGCACCTAAATCTACCTGAAGACTATTGCTGTTGTTCTGCTCCTATTAATACCAAAGGCAGGCAGCTACTGTACTTACAGTTAGTGTACTGTGTCCTCTGCACAGCTTACACCTAAAATTACCTGAAGAAAATTAGTGGTGTTCTTCTGATCCTATTAATACCACAAGCAGGCAGCTACAGTATTTACAGTTAGTGTTGTGCTTCCTCTGCACAGTGTGCACCTAAAGCTACCTGAAGAAAATTAGTGGTGTTCTTCTGATCCTATTAGTACAGTACCGCAGGCAGCTGCAGTATTTACAAGTTAGTATAGTGTGTTCTCTGCACAGTGTGCATCTAAAGCTACCTGAAGAAAATTAGTGGTGTTCTTCTGATCCTATTCATACCACAGGCAGGCAGCTACTGTATTTACAGTTAGTGTAGTGCATCCTCTGCACAGTGTGCACCTAAAGCTACCTGGAGACAATTGCTGTTGTTCTGCTCCTATTAATACCACAGGCAGGCAGCTACAGTATTTACAGTTAGTGTACTGTGTCCTCTGCACAGTGTACACCTAAAATTACCTGAAGAAAATTAGTGGTCTTCTTCTGATCCTATTAATACCACAAGCAGGCAGCTACAGTATTTACAGTTAGTGTAGTGCGTCCTCTGCACAGTGTGCACCTAAAGCTACCTGAAGAAAATTAATGGTGTTCTTCTGATCCTATTAGTACAGTACCGCAGGCAGCTGCAGTATTTACAAGTTAGTGTAGTGTGTTCTCTGCACAGTGTGCATCTAAAGCTACCTGAAGAAAATTAGTGGTGTTCTTCTGATCCTATTCATACCACAGGCATGCAGCTACAGTATTTACAGTTAGTGTAGTGCGTCCTCTGCACAGTGTGCACCTAAAGCTACCTGGAGACAATTGCTGTTGTTCTGCTCCTATTAATACCACAGGCAGGCAGCTACAGTATTTACAGTTATGCCCCGTACACACGGTCGGATTTTCCGACGGAAAATGTGTGATAGGACCTTGTTGTCGGAAATTCCGACCGTGTGGGCTCCATCACACATTTTCCATCGGATTTTCCGACACACAAAGTTTGAGAGCAGGCTATAAAATTTTCCGACAACAAAGTCCGTTGTCGGAATTTCCGATGGTGTGTACACAAATCCGAAGCACAAAGTGCCACGCATGCTCAGAATAAATAAAGAGATGACAGCTATTGGCTACTGCCCCGTTTATAGTCCCGACGTGCGTGTTTTACGTCACCGCGTTCAGAATGATCGGATTTTCCGACAACTTTGTGTGACCATGTGTATGAAAGACAAGTTTGAGCCAACATCCGTCGGAAAAAATCCTAGGATTTTGTTGTCGGAATGTCCGATCAATGTCCGACCTTGTGTACGGGGCATTAGTGTAATTTGTCCGCTGCACAGTGTGCACCTAAAGCTACCTGAATAAAATTGGTGGTGTTCTTCTGATCCTATATTAATACCACACGCAGGCAGCTACAGTATTTAC
This sequence comes from Lithobates clamitans, assembly GCA_037952925.1. NCBI lineage: Eukaryota > Metazoa > Chordata > Amphibia > Anura > Ranidae > Lithobates > Lithobates clamitans. Next base: position 731,000 of record JBBGZY010000905.1, on the reverse strand, counting down.
AGTTAGTGTACTGTGTCCTCTGCACAGTGTTCACCTAAAGCTACCTGAAGAAAATTGGTGGTGTTCTTCTGATCCTATTCATACCACAGGCAGGCAGCTACTGTATTTACAGTTAGTGTAGTGCGTCCTCTGCACAGTGTGCACCTAAAGCTACCTGGAGACAATTGCTGTTGTTCTGCTCCTATTAATACCACAGGCAGGCAGCTGCAGTATTCAAAGTTAGTGTAGTGCGTCCTCTGCATAGTGTGCACCTAAAGCTTCCTGAAGAAAATTAGTGGTGTTCTTCTGATCCTATTAATACCACAGGCAGGCAGCTACAGTATTTACAGTTAGTGTAGTGCGCCCTCTGCACAGTGTGCACCTAAAGCTACCTGGAGACAATTGCTGTTGTTCTGCTCCTATTAATACCACAGGCAGGCAGCTACAGTATTTACAGTTATGCCCCGTACACACGGTCGGATTTTCCGACGGAAAATGTGTGATAGGACCTTGTTGTCGGAAATTCCGACCGTGTGGGCTCCATCACACATTTTTCATCGGATTTCCGACACACAAAGTTTGAGAGCAGGCTATAAAATTTTCCGACAACAAAATCCGTTGTCGGAATTTCCGATGGTGTGTACACCATGAGAGATGAAAGCTATTGGCTACTGCCCAGTTTATAGTTCCGACGTGCATGTTTTATGTCACTGCGTTCAGAATGATCGGATTTTCCGACAACTTTGTGTGACCGTGTGTATGAAAGACAAGTTTGAGCCAACATCCGTCGGAAAAAATCCTAGGGTTTTGTTGTCGGAATGTCCGATCAATGTCCGACCGTGTGTACGGGGCATTAGTGTAATTTGTCCGCTGCACAGTGTGCACCTAAAGCTACCTGAATAAAATTGGTGGTGTTCTTCTGATCCTATATTAATACCACAGGCAGGCAGCTACAGTATTTACAGTTAGTGTACTGTGTCCTCTGCACAGTGTTCACCTAAAGCTACCTGAAGAAAATTGGTGGTGTTCTTCTGATCCTATATTAATACCACAGGCAGGCAGCTACAGTATTTACAGTTAGTGTACTGCGTCCTCTGCACAGTGTGCACCTAAAGCTACCTGAATAAAATTGGTGGTGTTTTTCTGGTCCTATATTAATACCGCAGGCAGGCAGCTACAGTATTTACAGTTAGTGTACTGTGTCCTCTGCACAGTGTGCACCTAAAGCTACCTGAATAAATTTGGTGGTGTTCTTCTGATTCTATTAATACCACAGGCAGGCAGCTACAGTATTTACAGTTAGTGTACTGCGTCCTCTGCACAATGTGCACCTAAAGCTACCTGAAGGCAATTGCTGTTGTTCTGCTCTTATTAATACCACAGGCAGGCAGCTACAGTATTTACAGTTAGTGTACTGCGTCCTCTGCACAGTGTGCACCTAAAGCTATCTGAAGACAATTGCTGGTGTTCTCACTCTAATAATACTACAGGCAGGCAGTTGATTCTGCTAGCTGCAGTATCAGTATATATATACATCCCAGCTTTGTGCAGCTACATCTCCCTGCATGCCATTAGTATGTCTGGAAGGCCAACAAGGAGAGGCAGACATTCACAAGCCAATAAAAAAGGGCAAGCAGGCTCTGTGTCTAGAGGCAACAGTGCTGGTCATGGAGACAGTGCATCCTCATCAGCACGTGGCCGTGCAGCTGGTCGGCAGCTGGTCATGTTGAGCCACAACATGCGGAAGACTTGGTAGAGTGGATGACCAAGCCGTCCTCATCCTCCTCATCCTCTCTCACCCAGGCTCAGGGTACTTTGTCTGGCAAAGCAGCTGCCAACGCGGCCTCTTCCCTTGGCTCAATTGCATCAGTCACTCCTTCCCTAGCACCACCATGTCCTCCTGAGGAGTCCCCCGAACTGTTTGACCACAGTGTTGGGTACATGCTCCAGGAGGATGCCCAGCATTTTGAAGGCTCCGATGATGGCACCCAGCTAGATGAAGGCAGTAATGTGAGCCCAGAGAGAGGGGGTGCCCAAGAAGAACAGCAATCTGGCAGTCATGTTCCCCCAGCTGCAGCATACTTCCAGCTTTGCTCCAGTGATGAGGACGGAGGGGATGATGAGGTCACTCACTCCACGTGGGTGCCTGATAGGAGAGAGGAGGAGGAGGAGGAGGAAGAGGCACATCACCAACGAGGCAGGATGCCCTCCAGGGGCCAGCTTAAGGGCAGTACACCAACTGCATCACACTGCAGAGCTCCGCATGTGCAGGGCGCTGCTATCTCTGCGCGTTATTCCAAAAGTTCTTTGGTGTGGGTCTTTTTTGAGACGAGTGCATCAGATCCCACCACTGCTATTTGCAACATATGTCTCAAGCGTATCTCGCGTGGCCAAAACATCTCCCGCTTGGGCACCACATGCTTGACCAGACATATGTTGACCTGCCATGCAGTTCATTGGCAAGCGTACCTAAAAGACCCACATCAAAGAACAAAGAGGACCTCTCCTTGCTCCTCATCAGCTGGGATCCCCAACCCCACTATACCTTCAGTCCTCTCTGAGACCTGCACTGAGAGGAATGAAGGTGTAGAATTAGGTGTGTCACAGCCAAGTACTTGGAGGCAATCTGGGGCAATCGGTACACCAATGTCAGATGGTACCAGGCAAATTTCCCTGCCCCAGCTGCTGCACCGCCGAAAGAAGTTCGCTCCCAGCCATCCACATGCCCAGCGGTTGAATGCTAGCTTGGCTAAATAGCTAGCACTTCAACTGCTGCCTTTTCAGTTGGTAGACTCTGCCCCCTTCCGTGCATTTGTGGAATGTGCGGTTCCTCAGTGGCAGGTTCCCAAGTGCCACTTTTTCTCACGGAAGGCGATTCCGGCTAAGGTGCATATTACCGCTGACTCGTGGTCCAGCAGGCATGGACAGGGACGTTAACTATCTTTCACCACGCACTGGGTGACTCTTCTGGCAGCTGGGAAGGTGTCATAAAAAGTTTTACCCATTGGTGGCGCTATCGGTCTCTTGGATCGCAGTACCAGTGTCCACCAGTGGGTGTCTTCCAACACCTAGGACCTGTAGTAAGAGGACTCACCTGCTGTTGGCACTGTTGCATCCTTGGGCCGTAGTACCGGTGTCCACCAGCGGGTGTATTCTGGCAGTGTGGAGCAGACAGCACCCTCTGCGCTTAGGTGTAACATGAGGTCAATTACTGCAGACTTATAAATATCCAGCAAGCCCTCACATGCTTGCCTTGGTATCTTTCTCCCTGTGCCCTGACCTCGCTGCTTGTATCCTGACCTTGAGCCTGTTCCTGATCTGATCTAATCCGATCCCTATACCGAACCCATCCTGGACCTGTCCCTCCTGTGCCCTGTTCTCCTTGTATCCCTGCCCTGCAGCCTATCCATCCATCCTCTCCCTGTCCTGTTGGTTTCCCATCCTTACCCATCTGCTGACCTCCCTGTGTATGACCTCGGCCTGGCTTGGTTACGATTCCGGTATCTCCAGTTATTTGTATATATTATTTGTAGTTTGTGGGTCTGTGGTTGGTTTTGCACTGTTTATATTTCACTTATTTGTTACCTATTTAATAAACACCCTTATTTTTCACTTACATGTGTTTCTGGTTTCCTCTGTGTAGTCCACACAGTCTGGTCTACTAAATTCCGTGACAGAAGGATGCAGGACAGGGTGCAGTAGTGTTGGAGGTTGTTCCGCCACCATGCCTCCAAAATCCTACTAGTGATGATTCTGCCAAACCTCTCTCCTCCACCCCCTCCTCTTCTTCTTCCTCCATGGCCTCTTCCTGTGCTGATTTGTCTTAGGAACCAGCGGTGCTCCGTAGGCGTTCAAGGGGCTGCACAAGCACGCAGGCCAAAAGATGCCATGCGGTGCTTGAACTGGTGTGCTTGGGGGACAGGAGCCACACTGGGGCAGAGATTCTGTCAGCTCTGCAGGGGCAGGTTCAGAGTTGGTTGACGCCACGCCAGCTTAAGCCAGGTGTGGTGGTTTGATACAATGGCACCAACCTCCTCTCTGCCCTCCGACAGGGACAACTGACCCATGTGTCCTGTTTGGCTCACATCCTTAACTTGGTGGTGCAGCGGTTCTTGGGCAGGTACCCGGGCTTACAGGGTGTCCTGAGGCAGGCCAGGAAAGTCTGTGTGCATTTCCACAGGTCATACAATGCCAGTGCTCAGCTGGCTGACCTCCAAAAGGAATTTAACCTTCCCAAGAACCGCCTAATCTGTGACATGCCCACCAGGTGAAACTCAACATTGGCCATGCTGCAGCGGCTGCACACGCAGCAGAGGACCATCAATGAGTACTTGTGCGACTATGGCACCAGGACAGGGTCAGGGGAGCTTGTTTTTTTTCCCCACGCCAGTGGGCCATGATCAGGGATGCATGCACTGTCCTGTCACCATTTGAGGAGGCCACGAGGATGGTGAGCAGTGACAGTGCATGCATCAGTGACACTGTCCCCCTTGTCCACCTGTTGGAGCACACGCTGCGTGGAATAATAGACAGGGCACTTGAGGCAGAACAGAGGCAGGAAGAGGAGGACTCAGGGCACTCAGCATCAGCAGCAGTTTTTAAGGGATCATTTACAGTCCCAAGAAACCCATGGACTTGTACGTGGCTGGGAGGATGTGGCTGCGGATCATGTCGTCCTTAGTGACCCAAAGGACTCCGGACCAAATGCATCAGCAAACCTATGCTGCATGGCCTCCCTGATCCTGCAAAGCCTGTGGAAGGATCCTCGTATTTGTGGTATCAAGGAGAGGGATCAATACTGGCTGGCAACCCTCCTTGATCCACGTTACAAGGTTAAGGTTGCGAACCTTATCTTGCCGTCGCAGGGGGAGCAGAGGATGAAACATCTTCGGGAGGCCTTGCAGAAAGGTCTGTGCAACGCGTTCCCAGAGACTGGTAGGTTACAAACTCCTGTTCCTGGACAACGTGTTGCTGAGGCATCGGTCAGTCAAAGAAGGAGTGGTGGAGAAGGTGGCCGTCTGACCAATGCGTTCAGACAATTTTTGTGGACCGCAGCCCCAAGGTATGATCGGTTCCAACAACCATCGCCAGCGTCTGTTTTACATGGTGCAGGAATACCTAGGGGCAAGATCTGACTTGGACACCTTTCCCACCGAAAATCCTCTGGGTTACTGGGTCTTAAGGATGGATCACTGGCCAGAGTTTGCACAGTATGCAATTGAGCTACTGGCCTGTCCTGCATACAGCATTCTTTAGGAACGCACATTCAGTGCTGCTGCAGGTTTTGTAACCGATCACAGGGTTCGCCTGTCCACCGACTCGGTCGATCGACTGAGCTTCATAAAAATGAATCAGTCTTGGATCACCACCAGCTACCAAGCACCTGATGCTGATGTAACCAAATAATTTTTTTTGAAATGTCAGATCCCTTTAAGAGTGCCTATGCTAATGCTGAGTGACTATCCTGTTATGCTGAGTGACTATCCTCTTCCTTCTCAATGATCATGCTGATAGCTTGTAAGAATACTGGGCGCCGCCACCAGTGGCTAAGGCCCAACTTTTCAGCCCCTGTTTAACAGGGGTGTGTAATTACAATTTTTGATGCAATATTTTGCAGGGAGGGTTCGTTGCTGCACTCAACTAAAGTATTTGTGAGGGGTTGCAGTGTTGTGGCACTAGCACCAGTGCCTAAGGCCCAATTTTTCTGCCCCTGTTCAACAGGGACATGTAATTACAATTCTTGATCTAATATTTCACAGCAGGGCCCATTTCTGCGCCCACCAAGAGTAACTGTGAGGACTTAAAGTGTTGTGGCTCCAGCACCACCACCACCAAAGGCCCAATTTTTCTGCCCCTGTTCAACAGGTGCATGTAATTACAATTCTTGATCTAACATTTCACAGCAGGGCCCATTCCAGCTCCCACCAAGAGTAACTGTGAGGACTTACAGTGTTGTGGCAACACCACCACCACCAGCACCACCACCACCAAAGGCCCAATTTTTCTGACCCTGTTCAACAGGGGCATGTAATTACAATTCTTGATCTAATATTTCACAGCAGAGCCTGTTCCTGCGCCCACCAAGAGTAGCTGTGAGGGCTTACAGTGTTGTGGCAACACCAACACCTAAGGCCCCAATTTCTGCAGAGTATATAGGGCAGGCCCCTACTTTCAAATATCCAACTTACAAACGACTCCTACTTGCAAACGGAAGGAGACAACAGGAAGTGAGAAGAAATCTATCCCTAGGAAGGGAAATTCTCTCCTGTAGTTAATATGGGAAAAACGTGTCTCCTCTCCACTGATGCTTTATCACCAATCTTTGTTTCACTGAAAACCCCTAATTGTCAAAAAACATTTGTCATTGTGACAGAAAGTGAGGTAAAATCTTCTGAAGAGGTGCACAGACAGCAAAAGAAATGTCACGGGGGTGATAACCCTTTCCTATGTTTTCCAAAAAGCTTAAAAATAGATTTTCTGGCTGGAGCTACACTTTAAAAATGTACCAGTCCAAAATTTCAAACAGATTCTACTTAACAACAAACCTACAGTCCCTGTCTTGTTTGCACCGCCTGTATACTGCTGTTCAGAGGGCCTGGGGCCCCACGCCTTTCCTTTTTTTAATTTGGGTGCGGGGTTCCCCTTAATATCCATACAAGACCCAAAGGGTCTGGTAATGGACTGAGGGGGGGGGGGGGTACCCATGCCATTTGTCTCACTGATTTTCATCCAGATTACATTACATCAAAGCCGTAAGCAGTTTTAAATGACTTTTATTACTTTAAAAATGTCATTTTGTGCAGGGACTGTTCTAAGCACGGCAAACACGCGCCACTTTACAGGCATACTATAGACACCCCCCAGGTACGATATTTAAAGGAACACTTCATTTTTTTTACACTTTAAGCATCATTAAAATCACTGCTCCCGAAAAAACTGCAGTTTTTCAAACTTTTTTTGCATTGATACATGTCCCCTGGGGCAGGACCCGAGTCCCTTTTTAGGACAATACCATGCAAATTAGCCTTTAAAATTAGCACTTTTGATTTCGAACGTTAGAGTCCCATAGACTTCAATGGGGTTCTAAAGTTCGTGTGAATTTTCGGTCCGTTCGCAGGTTCTGGTGCGAACTGAACCGGGGGGGGGTGTTCGGCTCATCCCTAGTTCAGAGGACACAGTACACTAACTGTAAATACTGTAGCTGCCTGCCTGTGGTATTAATAGGAGCAGAACAACAGCAATTGTCTTCAGGTAGCTTTAGGTGCACACTGTGCAGAGGACACAGTACACTAACTGTAAATATTGTAACTGCCTGCCTGTGGTATTAATATAGGATCAGAAGAACACCACCAATTTTCTTCAGGTAGCTTTAGGTGCACACTGTGCAGAGGACGCACTACACTAACTTGTAAATACTGCAGCTGCCTGCGATACTGTACTAATAGGATCAGAAGAACACTACTAATTTTCTTCAGGTAGCTTTAGGTGCACACTGTGCAGAGGACGCACTACACTAACTTGTAAATACTGCAGCTGCCTGCGATACTGTACTAATAGGATCAGAAGAACACTACTAATTTTCTTCAGGTTGCTTTTGGTGCACACTGTGCAGAGGATGCACTACACTAACTTATAAATAGTGCTGCTGCCTGAGGTACAGTACTAATAGGATCAGAAGAACACCACTAATTTTCTTCAGGTAGCTTTAGGTGCACACTGTGCAGAGGACACACTACACTAACTTGTAAATACTGCAGCTGCGTGCGGTACTGTACTAATAGGATCGGAAGAACACCACTGATTTTCTTCAGGTAGCTTTAGGTGCACACTGTGCAGAGGACGCACTACACTAACTGTAAATACTGTACTAATAGGACTAATAGGATCAGAAGAACACCAGCAATTTTCTTCAGGTAGCTGTAAATACTGTAAAAACACCTGCCTGCCTGTCAGTAGGAAGAGAATAACAGGAACGGATCTAGCTAAACGGAATACAGTGTATATATATATATATATATATATATATATATATATATACACACACACACACACACAACACCTAGGATGAATATATATATATATATATATATATATATATATATATATATATATATATATATATATATATATATATATATATATATATATATATATATATATATATATATATATATATACACAATACACTGTAAGTGCAGCTAACTGACTCGCCTGCCTACTCTATCTAACTTAAATCAAATGACACTGTCTCTCTGTCTATCTATCTCTTTCTTAACGCCGGAACACACTACACAGGGCCGCCGTGCAGGCGGCCTTATATAGTGTGGGGCGTGTACTAAACCCCCTAAACCATAATTGGCCAAAGCCACCCTGGCTTTAGCTAATTACCGCTCTCTGTACAGAAGGCGCTGTGATTGGCCAAGCATGCAGGTCATAGTGCATGCTTGGCCAATCATCAGCCAGCAATGCACTGCGATGCTGCAATATCCATATCGTTCATAATTCGACGAACGGCCGAACACGCGATATTCGAGTTGAACATGGATTCGACTCGAACACGAAGCTCATCCCTTCTCCTCACACATGATTGGTGTGTGGGGAGGAGAACACGGTAACAGCTAGTTACCACGGTTTGTTCACATTCTGTGACCGGCTGTGATTGGACACAGCCGGTCACGTGATGAAGAGCCAATTTCATTGGTTCTTTACCCCGATCAGGGATGGGCTGTGTCAGAGTGACACGCCGCATCTCCGATCACCAGGGGCGCGCACGAGCAGGATGCACAAGGACAGTGCTCGTGACTGGCTGTGATTGGACACAGACGGTCATGTGGTAAAGAGTCATTTTTATTAGCTCTTTACACTGATCGGGGATGGGCTGTGTCCCTAGGGATATGCCTCATCCCCGATCGCCACGCTGCGCACCCACGTGAGATCGGCGAGATCAGGCGGACATCATATGAGGTCCACCCAGAGTGATAGAGTGTTCCTGCCGGCGTCATTTCACTATGGTCCGGTATGGAAGTGGTTAAAACATATCCACTTACATGGTATGGGAAAAAATAAGCATGAAACCGGAACCCGAAGTTCCCAATGACCTGCGTCTCACCCCCTGGAAATTACGTCACTACCTAATGTTTCTGCCGCATTTCGCCCTCCCACAATGTATTGGGGATTAGGTGTGGAGGGAGGAGTATCATGCTATAAATACACACAACACATCACCCGAGGGTATCCTTTGATAATGCCCTGTGGGATGGGCAAAATGCATCAGTGACTGCGGGTGGTGATGTAATTTCCGGACGGTGAGACTCATAGGTATAGAGCCCCATCATTGGTGTCAGTGGGAGGAATTGTGTCTTTTTGCTGCTGTCACTAGTATGAATAATGCCCCACTATTGGTATCAATGACAGACATTTTTCCCCAATGTTGTTGTGTCAGTGGATGGAATAATGCCCCAAGGGCTGGATAAAGGCAAGCAAAGGGCTGCATTCAGCCCCCGGGCCACAGTTTGGAGTTTTATCAAGATTATGTGATCAGTAAAAATCAATACCAAGTGAGCTGCTCCTTCCAGAAGATATCTCAATTCTTATAGCACAGATTTAATTAGCAGAAGCTTTCTGTGCTCCACATCATAATTTACCTCTGCCAGGATGAGTTTGAAAAAATTCTACTGGGTGCACCAAAGTTTTAGGCCCTTGGCATTAAGACAGACCTGCACCCACAGCAATTTCATATGCATCCACTTCCAAAAAGTAAGGCAGATCAATATCTGGATGATTCAGAATGGGTACTAATGTGAACAGGGCTTTCTGTTTGTCAAAACAGACTGGGCCCCAGGGGCCCAACAAAAACAATTGTTTTGCTTGATCAGCTACGTGATGATTGCATAAAATCCTTTGATAAACTTTCAATAAAAGTTTTAAAACCCCACAAAAGGTTGAACTATTTTCTTATCAGTTGGTGCTGGCCAATCCAGAATGGCTGCTACCTTCTGGGGATCCATCTTGCTACCCTCATTAGAGATTAAAAGTCCCAGGAATTAAATACTTTGTTGATCTAATCCACTTTTTTCAGGCTTAGCGTATAGTTAATGAAAAAGAGCTCTAAGAAATTGTTGTTAAAGAAGTGTTGGCAAGGAGTAGGTATGTTGCATATTCTGAAGGCCATCACCAGGAAAAGTGTTTTAACTAGTTGTGGAATACAGTCTTCTGCTCCTTCATTTACCTTACTTACTATATGCGTACCAGATTGCATACACCTCACAATTTCAATTTGGTAAAAACTTTAGCAGACCTGAGTCTTCAAAACAGTTTAGCCATCAATGGAAGAGGATAACCTTTTTTTAAACTCCCAGTAAGCTACACATGGTTAAAGGGAATGGTCCTTTTTTCTGCAAAAAGATTTCCGCTCTGGCCGGGAAAGTGGAAGGATGGAAGAATGCTTTTCTGAGATTATCATCTATGTATTCTGTCAAGTTTAGGTTTGGAGAGGGGAAAATTATCCAAACAGAATTTCAGCCCTAGGAAACAGTTCAATTGGCAATCATAGGTTTGGTGCAGTGGACGAGTCTCTGCTCCATGCTTGTTAAAGACATCCAAAAAAATCACAGTCTGGCACCAGAATGGATTGGTATAAATTGGTATCAGTGTCCATATATAGCAAAAATGAGGATTGAGTAGATTTTTGAAGGTAGTACTGCTAGCAATAGGATGATTGGTAGACGGGAGGGTGGTGCTGGAGGGATGTCAGAGCAACAAGCAACAGAGCTAGGCCCCTCTCATCCAGGTTGGAATGTGTTACATAGGGATGAGCCGAACACCGCCCCGGTTCAGTTTGCAGCAGAACATGCGAACAGGCAAAAAATTTGTTCGAACATGCGAAAACCGTTAAAGTCTATGGTATACGAACGTGAAAAATAAAAAGTGCTCATTTTAAAAGCTTATATGTAAGGTATTGCCATAAAAAGTGTTTGGGGACCTGGGTCCTGCCCCAGGGGACATGTATCAATGCAAAAAAAAGTTTTAAAAAGGGCTGTTTTTTCGGGAGCAGTGATTTTAATAATGCTTAAAGTGAAACAATAAAAATTAAATATTCCTTTAAATATTGTGCCTGGGGGGTGTCCTTAGTATGCCTGTAAAGTATCGCATCTTTCCAATGTTTATAACAGTGCCACAGCAAAATTACATTTCTAAAGGAAATAATGTAATTTAAAACTGCTCGCGGCTGTAATGTATTGCCGAATCCTGGCAATATAGATAAAATTACCAAAAACACCAACAAAAATTGTCGTGGATGTCCCCCCCCAAAATGCATACCAGGCCATTCAGGTCTGGTATGGATATTAAGGGGAACCCCGCACCAAATTTTTTAAAAAAAATAGAGTGGGGGTCCCCCAGGCCCCCAGGCACTATATACTCTGAACAGCAGTATATATACTATACGGTCAGCCCTATATACTCTGCAGTAAATTGGGCCTTAGGTGTTGGTGGTACCAGAACACTGTAAGCCCTCAAAGTTACTTTTGTTGGGCGCAGGAACGGACCCTGCTGTGAAATATTATATCAAGAATTGTAATTACATGGCCCTGGTAAACAGGGGCAGAAAAATTGGGCCTTGGGTGGTGGGGGTGGTGCCACAACACTGTAACCCCTCACAGATACTCGTGTTGGGCAGTGGAACAGGCCCTGCTGTGAAATATTATATCAAAAGTTGTAATTACATGCCCCTGTTAAACTGGGGCTGAAAAATTGGGCCTTGGGTGGTGGTGGTGGTGGTGCCACAACACCTTAACCCCTCACAGATACTTGTGTTGGGTGCTGGAATGGGCCCTGCTGTCAAATATTATATCAAAAGTTGTAATTACATGCCCCTGTTAAACATGGACAGAAAATTGGGCCTTGGGTGGTGGTGGTATCACAACACTGTAACCCCTCACAGATACTCTCGTTGAGCGCAGAAACGGGCCCTGCTGTAAAACATGACTGCCAGTTTCCTGTCCTTCTGTGGCACCCCCTCTCTCTAGGCTCACTTTCTTTCCTTCCTCAACCTGGGAACCAATCGCTGCACATCCTCCAGCAGCATATAACCAACACTGTGGTCGAATAATTCTGGGGACTCCTCTGTGCATGATGGTGGGGCTACAAAAGGAGTGACAGTGGACAAGGAGCCGGTGGAATAGAGAGATTTGGCAGCTGCGTTGGAAGGCAAACTACTCTGAGCCTGGGTGACAGAGAATGAGGAGGATGAGGGCGACTTAGTTATCCACTCCACCAACTCTTCTGCATGTTGCGGCTCAATAATATGGTCAGCAGCAAAAAAGGACAAGCGTGCCCCACAGCCACCTGCAGAGGATGCACCATGTCCAAGACCACCACTGTTGACTGTAGACACAAAGGCTGCTTTTAGTGGCCTGTGAGTGTCTGCCTCTCCTTGGTGGCCTTCCGGACATGATATGTTTTTTGTTTTGCAACACCACACTACACTGTATTAGATACTGTGTTCACCGCATGAAGTGTATTAGAAAGTGTACAATGGAAGCACTGTATTGTATACTGTGTAGACCACCAGAAGTGTAGTAGAAACTGTACACACTGTATTAGATACTGAGTACACCGCCTGCACTGTATTAGCAACTGTACAAAGGCTGCACTGTATTGAATACTATGTACACCACCAGAAGTGTAGTAGAAACTGTACACACTGTATTAGATACTGTGTACACTGCCTGAAGTGTATTAGAAACAGTACACCATGGAATGCACTGTAAACATAGGCTACACTGTAAGCAGAGTATATACAGTAGCTCACAAAAGTGAGTATACCCTCATATTTTTGTAAATATTTTATTATATCTTTTCATGTGACAACACTGAAGAAATGACACTTTGCTACAATGTAAAGTAGTGAGTGTACAGTTTGTGTAACAGTGTAAATTTGCTGTCCCCTCAAAATAACTCAACACACAGTAATTAATGTCTAAACTGCTGGCAACAAAAGTGAGTACACCCCTAAGTAAAAATGTCTAAATCGGGCCAATTAGCCACTTTTCCCTCCCCGGGATCATGTTACTCGTTAGTGTTACAAGGTCTCAGGTGTGAATGAGGAGCAGATGTGTAAAATTTGGTGTTATTACTCTCACTCTCTCATACTGGTCACTGGAAGTTCAACATGGCACCTCATGGCAAAGAACTCTCTGAGGATCTGAAGAAAAGAATTGTTGTTCTATATAAAAGATGGACTAGGCTATAAGAAGATTGCCAAGACCCTGAAACTGAGCTGCAGCATGGTGGCCAAGACCATACAGCGGTTTTACAGGATAGGTTCCACTCAGAACAGGCCTCGCCATGGTCGACCAAAGAAGTTGAGTGCACGTGCTCAGCATCATATCCAGAGGTTGTTACATAATTACATAGTAGGTGAGGTTGAAAAAAGACACAAGTGAATCAAGTCCAACCTATGTGTGTGATTATTTGTCAGTATTATATTGTATATCCCTGTATGTTGTGGTCATTCAGGTGCTTATCTAATAGTTTATTGAAACTATCGATGCCTCCCGCTGAGACCACAGCCTGTGGAAGGGAATTCCACATCCTCGCCGCTCTTACAGTAAAGAACCCTCTACGTAGTTTAAGGTTAAACCTCTTTTCTTCTAATTTTAATGAGTGGTCACGAGTCTTGTTAAACTCTCTTCTGCGAAAAAGTTTTATTCCTATTGTGGGGTCACCAGTATGGTATTTGTATATTGAAATCATATCAAGCGTCTCTTCTCCAGAGAGAATAAATTCAGTGCTCGCAACCTTTCCTCATAACTAATATCCTCCAGACCCTTTATTAGCTTTGTTGCCCTTCTTGTACTCGCTCCAATTCCAGTACATCCTTCCTGAGGATTGGTGCCCAGAACTGGACAGCATTCTCTAGGTGCGGCCGGACCAGAGTCTTGTAGAGCGGGAGAATTATCGTTTTATCTCTGGAGTTGATCCCCTTTTTAATGCATGCCAATATTCTGTTTGCTTTATTAGCAGCAGCTTGACATTGCATGCCATTGCTGAGCCTATCATCTACTAGGACCCCCAGGTCCTTTTCCATCCTAGATTCCCCCAGAGGTTCTCCCCCCAGTGTATAGATTGCATTCATATTTTTGCCACCCAAATGCATTATTTTACATTTTTCTACATTGAACCTCATTTGCCATGTAGTTGCCCCCCCCCCCTTAATTTGTTCAGATCTTTTTGCAAGGTTTCCACATTCTGCAGAGAAGTTATTGCCCTGCTTAGCTTAGTATAGTCTGCAAATACAGAGGTTGAACTGTTTACCCCATCCTCCAGGTCGTTTAGGAACAAATTAAACAGGATTGGTCCCAGCACAGATCCCTGGGGGACCCCACTACCCAAACCTGACCATTCCGAGTACTCCCCATTTATTACCACCCTCTGAACTCGCCCCTGTAGCCAGTTTTCAATCCAGTTACTCACCCTATGGTCCATCCAGATACACCACATCTACGGGCCTTCCTTTATCTAGCTGGCAATTCACCTCCTCATAGAAGGTTAGTAGATTGGTTTGGCAAGAACGATTCTTCATGAATCCATGCTGATTACTGCTAATGATACCGTTCTCATTACTAAAATCTTGTATAAAGTCCCTTATCATCCCCTCCAAGAGTTTACATAATATTGATGTTAGGCTAACTGGTCTGTAATTCCCAGGGATGTATTTTGGGCCCTTTTTAAATATTGGTGCTACATTGGCTTTTCTCCAATCAGCTGGTATCATTCCAGTCAGTAGACAGTCTTTGGGAAATAGACGTATATGTGCTGCCAGAATTGCTGCAGAGGTTTAAGGGGTGGGGGGGTTCAGCCTGTCAGTGCTCAGACCATACTGCATCAACACTGCATCAAATTGGTCTGCATGGCTGTCTTCCCAAAAGTAAGCCTCTTCTAAAGATGATGCACACGAAAGCCTGCAAACAGTTTGCTGAAGACATGCAGACTAAGGACATGGATTACTGTCCTATGGTCTGATGAGACCAAGATAAACTTATTTGGTTTAGATGGTGTCAAGCGTGTGTGGCAACTAGGTGAAGAGTACAAAGACAAGTATGTCTTGCCTACAGTCAAGCATGGTAGTGGGAGTTTCAAGCTCTGGGGTTGCATGAGTCCTGGCAGCACTGGGGAACTACAGTTCATTGAGGGAACCATGAATGCCAACATGCACTGTGACACACTAAAGCAGAGCATGATCCCCTCCCTTCAAAGCCTGGGCCGCAGGGCAGTATTCCAACATGATAATGATCCCAAACAGACCTCCAAGTTGACCACTGCCTTGCTAAAGAAGCTGAGGGAAAAGGTGATGGACTAGCCAAGCGTATCTCCAGACCTAAACCCTATTAAGCATCTGTGGAGCATCCTCAAACAGAAGGTTGAGAAGCGCAAGGTCTATAACATCCACCAGCTCCGTGATGTCATCATGGAGGAGTGGAAGAGGACTCCCATGGCAACCTGTGAAGCTCTGGTGAACTCTATGCCCAAGAGGGTTAAGGCAGTGCTGGAAAATAATGGTGGCCACACAAAATATTGACACTTTGGGCCCAATTTGGACATTTTCACTTAGGGGTGTAATCACTTTTGTTGCCAGCGGTTTAGAAATTAATGGCTGTGTGTTGAGTTATTTTGAGGGGACAGCAAATTTACACTGTTATACAAGCTGTACACTCACTACTTTACATTGTAGCAAAATGTCATTTCTTCAGTGTTGTCACATGAAAAGGTATAATAAAATATTTATAAAAATGTGAGGGGTGTACTCACTTTTGTGAGATACTGTATATATATATATATATATATATATATATTTATTTATTAATACACTGCCTGCACTGACTGAATATTGAGTAAACACTGAATATGTAGTCTTTGCTAAATGTACAATATATATATATATATATATATATATATATATATATATATATATATATATATATATATATATATATATATATATATATATATATATATATATATATATATATATATATATATTGTATTTCAAATACACTGCAACTAACTGAATAACCTACCTGCTTAATCTAACTCAAGCTATCTCTCTGTCCATGCCAACAACACTACACACGGCCGCTGTGTAAGCAGCCTTACATAGTGTAGGGCGTGAAAGGCACACTGCCTTTGGCCAATTATGGCTCTCTCAGCAGAGCACGCTGTGATTGGCCAAAGCATGCAGCTCAGATGCATGCTTTGGCCAATCATCATACAGCAATGCACTGAGATCTCGCAGTGCATTATGGGGCGTTCCACGTCACTCGAATTTTCCACAAACGCCCCATATGTTCGGTTTGTTTTAGAACAAACGAACACCTGATGTTCGAAGAGAGCTCTGTGCGGGCTTTTGCTTCTTTTATAGCTACTCCCAACAATCTCCCTGAGGGTAGCAAAGATCCCTGAGATATGTAGTCCAGGCGCATGATCATGTGAAGCAATTATCAGTCTGAGGAACTACTTGTCCCACAATCCCTTTTGTTTGGCTCACAAATATGAGGTCACTTGATAACACTGAGCACTAGAGGGACATTCGATGTATGGAAATACCAGAGGATCACTGGTATTTTACACACCTACACACCTTTCAGCTGTTCTGAGAGGCCCAGACTAAACTGTTAACAGAAAGCTGCATCATTCCAACTGGTGTCACACCTTCAACAACTAGGTTCTGTAACATAGTATTCAACTAATCCGCGGCCTTGTTGGAGCACATGGAGGGTAGTTTATGCAGTGGCAGATTACTGTAGATCATCATACATCTGTGTCATAGCTTCAAAGAAGGTAGATATCATTGACAAAGTTGCACTTTTCTGTTCCAACAAGCAATGAGTCCATGACTATGGCATGAAGCTCTGAATTGTCCTAATTTACTAGAAAATCGTTCAGTAATGTGTACTTTTGTGTATTTTTCTCCTTTTTTCGGGTCCAGCGGTGGCAGCAGGCGCCATGATTGACGATGGATCTACATCGGGGGACATTGTTATTTTTATTAAAGGAATTGTCAAAAACTGTGTGTGTGTTTTTATTTCTTTTTGACACTTATTTTGGTGAATGAGTAAGGGTACAATGTAGCCCAACCTCGTTCACATGGGGGTGGCGGGATCTGGGGGTCCCTTTGTTAAAGGGGGCTTCCAGATTCTGATAAGCCCCCTGCCCACAGACCCCCACAACCACAGCCCAGGGTTGTGGGGAAGAGGCCCTTGTCACCATCAACATGGGGACAAGGCGCCCCAAAACACCCCCCATATTGAGGGCATGTGGCCTGGTGTGGTTCAGGAGGGGGGTGGTACTCACTTGACCCCCCTTTCCTGGCCTCAGGCTGCATACTCAGATAACGGTCTGGTATAAATTTTGAGGGGGGGACCCCACGCCATTTTTTTTAACCTTGTCACGGTGTTCCCCTTACAAATCCATACTAGATGAAAAGGGCCTTGTATGGATTGGGGTGGACCTGCACGCCATTTTTTTAACATTTTACTATTTTTTTTTATTATTCAGCTGTCAGCAGGGAAGCCAGTTGACAGCTGATGACTCATCAGTTGTTAAGGATGCAGTGGCCCGCTCCTTAACAGCCAGCTATTTACTGTGCTCTGATTCGGCAAAGCTTTGCCGAATCAGAGCTTAGAATGCACTGTGCCACGCCAAGCGCCCTGAAAATTCGGGTGTTCGCCAAATAAGGGAACAGGAAATGTTCGGGCTGAGGTTTTGTTCGGCCTGAACCGCTCACCCAATTCTATCAGTTATGGAGGTGAAGCTGGAACAGCAGGTGTAGTAGGTATGGAGAGTAACTGGATGCTTTCTTCAATCTGAGTATAGCTTTCCTGCAGATTCTTGTCTGCTTGAGTAAGTCCCGTGGTGTTTTGATGCATATCGTCTAAAGGAAAGGCCCCTCTTTTGGCTCTGACATGGCTGTCTTGTACTAACACAGACCTAGTGGAGGAACCTGAAGCAATTAGAACTGCCTCTCTTACAAATCTGGCTCAGGGCCCATGGTAAAGCGAACAGGTGACACAAGGGCACGGACTGGCATTAGTGCCTCATAGTTCTTACCAGCAACTAGCACAGGCAGACAGGCTTATCTGAACCAGTAAGCACTCAGTAGCTTCTCCACATTAGCTGATGACAGTCCCAGGAACAACAAACAGGTGGTAGGCTGTTGCGTAGTCTGTGACCTGAAGCAGATGTATGGGCAGGAGCGCTGGCTGTGGCATTGCAGGCTGGAAATGACCATAGCACAGAGACTCAGACATGGTGCAAAGTTAGGTAAGCCAGATTTGTAACTGTCAATCAGATCAAGTACAATAACATAGACAATAGCATAGACAGGGTTCGCGACAGAGTCGGAAACAGATAAGCAGGTCAGGAATAGGGATGGGCCAAACACCCCCAGATTCGGTTGGCACCAGAACACCGCAAAAAGTGAACATGCAAACCCTATTAAAGTATATGGGACATGAACATGAAAAATCAAAAGTGCTAATTTTTAAAGGCTTATATGCGAGTTATTAAACTTAAAAAGTGTATGGGGACCTAGGGGACATGTATTAATGGAAAAAAAAAGTTTTTAAAATGATTATTTTTTCAGGAGCAGTGATTTTATTAATGCTTAAACTGAACCAATAAAAATGAAATATTCCTGGGGGGGGGTCCCCTTAGTCTGCCAGTAAAGTGGCGCATCTGTGCGATCTGTAGAACAGTGCCGCAGCAATAATGACATTTCTAAAGGAAAAAATTTAAGTCAAACTTGCTTGTGGCTGTAATGCATTCATGGCCCCCAGCAGTATTGATGAAAAATAAAGGAAAAAAACGGCATAGGGTCCCCCCTCAGTCCAAACCAGGCCCTTCGGTCTGGTATGGATATTAAGGGGAACTCCACGGCAATTTATTTAAAAAAATTGTCATGCCCCCCCCCAAACTCAATACCAGATCCTTGTCTGTGCATGCAGCCTGGAGGTCAGGATGGGGGGGCGAGTGAGTATCCCTCCCTCCTGAACCATACCAGGCCACATGCCCTCAACATGGGGACAAGAGCCCCATGTTGATGGGGACAAGAGCCTCTTCCCAACAACCCTTATTGGAATCTGGAAGCCCCCTTTAACAAGAGGAACCCCAGAACCCCCCTATGTGAATAGGTATTGGGTACATTGTACCCCTTCCCATTAACCAAAAAATGTGTAAAAAAAATAAAAATCACAACATACAGTTTTTGACAATTCCTTTATTAAAAAATGTCCATCCATCTTCAATCGCGCCACCAGATGGACCCGAAAAATAAACAAAAAACACTCCGCCTCCATTGCAGGCATCCTGGCGACTGCTATCTTTTCGCATTGATAGCTATTATATAGGCAAGAGCGGGGCCACCCATTGACGTAACTGGATGACCCCATCCCCCTCTGATATCACATTACATCACCTCAGAAGGGGGCAGGACCACTGGCCCCTCCTTTGCCTATATAACAGCTGTCAAAGCCAAGAGACAGCAGTCACCGAAAGGTCTCCCATCGTTTTAATCTTTTTCAAATTTTTTAAATTTTTGGGTCCGTCGGGCAGCATGATTGAAGATGGATGGACATTGCGGGATATTTTTCATTATTATTAAAGGAATTGTCAAAAACTGTCTGTTGTGGTTTTTACTTTTTTGACACTTTTTTGGTGAATGGGTAGGGATACAATGTATCCTATATCCATTCACATAGTGGGAGAGGGGCAGGATCTGGAGGCCCCCTTGTTAAAGTGGGGTTCCAGATTCCGATAAGACCCTGAAATCACCAGCCAGGGTTTTCGGGAAGAGGCTCTTGTCCCCATCAACATGTTGTCCATGTTGAGGGCATGTGGCCTGGTATGGTTCAGAAGGCCACTCACTCATTACCCCTTATCCTGACCTCCAGGCTGCATGCTCGGATAAAGGTCTGGTATGGATTTTGGGGGGAACCCCACACTGTTTTTTTAAATTTTGGTGTGGAGTTCCCCTTAAAATCACTGCCAGACCCAAAGGGACTGTAATGGAATTTGGGGGGGACCCCACGCTGTTTTTTTTAATTTTGGTGTGGAGTTCCCCTTAAAATCTACACTAGACCCAAAGGGCCTTGTATGGATTTTGGGGGGACCCCATGCTGTTTTTTTCTTAATTCTGTCATAGGGTTCCCCTTAACCACTTCAATACACTGTATTATATACTCTGCACTGCACTATATACCCTCAACTGTATTATATATACTATACGGACTGCGCTATATACTCTGAGCTGTATTATATATACTACACGGACTGCACAATATACTCTGAACTGTATTATATATACTACATGGACTGCACTATATACTCTGAACTGTATTATATATACTGCACGGACTGCATTGTATACTCTGAACTGTATTATATATATACTTCAATAACGGCACTATATACTCTGAACTGTATTATATATACTAATGGTACTTCACTATATACTATGAACTGTATTTTATATACTATACGGACTGCACTATATACTCTGAACTGTATTATACAGTATATACTATAAGGACTGCACTATATACTCTCAACCGTATTATATATACTATACGGACAGACTATATACTGTGAACTGTATAATATATACTACACTAACTGCACTATATACTCTGAACTGTATTATATATATACTACACTAGGGATGAGCTTTGTGTTCGAGTAGAGCCCATGTTCGACTCGAACATCGGCTGTTCGGTCGTTCGCCGAATTGCGAACGATATGGGCCGTTCGCACCAAATTCGTGTGGCGCGTCACGGCCCATAATTCACTGCGGCATCGCAGTGCATTGCTGGCTGATGATTGGCCAAGCATGCACTATGACCCGCATGCTTGGCCAATCACAGTGCCGCCTGAACAGAGAGCCGTAATTGGCCAAAGCCAAGGAGGCTTTGGCCAATTATGGCTCAGGGGATTTAGTACACGCCCCACACTATATAAGGCCGCCTTCACGGCGGCCCTGTGTAGTGTGTGTTCCGGCGTTCATTGAGAGAGAGAGAGAGAGACAGACAGTGACATTTGATTTAAGTTAGAAAGATTAGACAGAACAGTCAGTCAGTTAGCTGCACTTACAGTGTATTGTGTATATATATATATGCATCCCAGGTGTTGCATATATATATATATACACTGTATTCAGTTTAGCTAGATCCGTTCTTGTTATCTTCCTACTGACAGGCAGGCTTGTCTTGTTACAGTATTTACAGCTACCTGAAGAAAATGACTGGTGTTCTTTTGATCCTATTAGTACCACAGTCAGGCAGCTAGACTATTTACAGTTAGTGCAGTGCGTCCTGCTCACAGTGTTCAGCTAGATCCGTTCCTGCTATCTTCTTACTGACAGGCAGGCTTGTCTTGTTACAGTATATACAGCTACCTGAAGAAAATTGCTTGTGTTCTTTTGATCCTATTAGTACCACAGTCAGGCAGCTAGACTATTTACAGTTAGTGCAGCTCGTCCTGCTCACAGTGTTCAGCTAGATTCCTGTTATCTTCTTACTGACAGGCAGGCTTGTCTTGTTACAGTATATACAGCTACCTGAAGAAAATTGCTGGCATTCTTTTGATCCTATTAGTACCACAGTCAGGCAGCTAGACTATTTACAGTTAGTGCAGTGCGTTCTGCTCACAGTGTTCAGCTAAAACTACAAGTTAGTGGGGTGCGTCCTGCTCACAGTGTTCAGCTAAACCTACAAGTTAGTGCGGTGCGTCCTACTCACAGTGTTCAGCTAAACCTACAAGTTAGTGGGGTGCGTCCTGCTCACAGTGTTCAGCTAAACCTACGAGTTAGTGCAGTGCGTCCTGCTCACAGTGTTCAGCTAGGTCCGTTCCTATTATCTTCTTACTGACAGGCAGGCTTGTCTTGTTACAGTATATACAGCTACCTGAAGAAAATTACTGGTGTTCTTTTGATCCTATTAGTACCACAGTCAGGCAGCTAGACTATTTACAGTTAGTGCAGTGCGCCCTGCTCACAGTGTTCAGCTAAACCTACAAGTTAGTGGGGTGCGTCCTGCTCACAGTGTTCAGCTAAACCTACAAGTTAGTATGGTGCGTCCACCTCACAGTGTTCAGCTAAACCTATAAGTTAGTGGGGTGCGTCCTGCTCACAGTGTTCAGCTAAACCTACAAGTTGGTGGGGTGCGTCCTGCTCACAGTGTTCAGCTAAACCTACAAGTTTAGTGCAGTGCGTCCTGCTCACAGTGTTCAGCTAGATCCGTTCCTGTTATCTTCTTACTGACAGGCAGGCTTGTCTTGTTATAGTATATACAGCTACCTGAAGAAAATTACTGGTGTTTTTTTGATCCTATTAGTACCACAGTCAGGCAGCTAGACTATTTACAGTTAGTGCAGTGCGTCCTGCTCATAGTGTTCAGCTAAACCTACAGGTTAGTAGGGTGCGTCCACCTCACAGTGTTCAGCTAAACCTACAAGCTAGTGCAGTGCGTCCTGCTCACAGTGTTCAGCTAGATCCGTTCCTGTTATCTTCTTACTGACAGGCAGGCTTGTCTTGTTACAGTATATACAGCTACCTGAAGAAAATTACTGGTGTTCTTTTGATCCTATTAGTACCACAGTCAGGCAGCTAGACTATTTACAGTTAGTGCAGTGCGTCCTGCTCACAGTGTTCAGCTAAACCTACAAGTTAGTGGGGTGCGTCCTGCTCACAGTGTTCAGCTAAACCTACAAGTTTAGTGCAGTGCGTCCTGCTCACAGTGTTCAGCTAGATCCGTTCCTGTTATCTTCTTACTGACAGGCAGGCTTGTCTTGTTATAGTATATACAGCTACCTGAAGAAAATTACTGGTGTTCTTTTGATCCTATTAGTACCACAGTCAGGCAGCTAGACTATTTACAGTTAGTGCAGAGCGTCCTGCTCACAGTGTTCAGCTAAACCTACAAGTTAGTGGGGTGCATCCTGCTCACAGTGTTCAGCTAAACCTACAAATTAGTGGGGTGCGTCCACCTCACAGTGTTCAGCTAAAGCTACCTGTAGAAGGTTGGTGGTGTTCTCATGCTACAGGCAGGCAGTTGATTTTGCTAGCTGCAGTATCAGTACATATATATATATATATATATATATATATATATATATATATCCCAGCTTAGTGCAGCTACAGGCCATTAGTATGTCTGGAAGGCCAAGAAGGAGAGGCAGACAGTCACAAGCCAATAAGAGAGGGCAAGCAGGCTCTGTGCCTAGTGCTGGTCGTGGAGACGGTGCATCCTCATCAGCACGTGGCTGTGGGGCACGCTTGGCCTTTTTTTCGGCAGCTGGCCGTGTTGAGCCGCAACATGCGGAAGACTTGGTCGAGTGGATGACCAAGCCGTCCTCATCCTCCTCATCCTCTCTCACCCATGCCCAGGGTACTTTGTCAGCAGCTTCTTCCCTCAGCTCAATGTCATCAGTGATTCCTTCCCTAGCCCCACCATGTCCTACTGAGGAGTCCCTCGAACTGTTTGACCACGGTGTTGGGTACATGCTCCAGGAGGATGCCCAGCGTTTGGAAGGCTCTGATGATGATACTGAGCTCAATGAAGGCAGTAACATGAGCACGGACAGAGGGGGTGCCCAAGAAGAACAGCAATCTGGCAGTCATGCTCCCCCTGCTGCAGCATACTGCCAGGTTTGCTCCAGTGATGAGGAGGGAGGGGATGATGAGGTCACTGACTCAACGTGGGTGCCTGATAGGAGAGAGGAGGAGGAGGAGGCGGCACATCACCAACGAGGCAGGATGCCCTCCAGGGGCCAGCCTAAGGGCAGCACATTGACTGCATTACACCTCAAAGCTCCACATGTGCAGGGCGCTGCAGTCTCTGCGCGTTATTCAAAAAGTTCTTTCCTGTGGGCCTTTTTTGAGACGAGTGCATCAGATCGCACTGCTGCTATTTGCAACATATGTCTCAAGCGTATCTCGCGTGGCCAAAACATCTCCCGCTTGGTTACCACATGCTTGACCAGACATATGTTGACCTGCCATGCAGTTCATTGGCAAGCGTATCTAAAAGACCCACACCAAAGAACAAATAAGACCTCTCCTTGCTCCTCATCAGCTGAGATTTCCAACCCCACTATACCTTCAGTCCTCTCTGAGACCTGCACTGAGAGGAATGAAGGTGTAGAATTAGGTGTGTCACAGCCAAGTACTTGTGGGCAATCTGCTTTTGGTACACCGACGTCAGATTGTACCCGGCAAATTTCCCTGCCCCAGCTGCTGCACCGCCGAAAGAAGTTTGCTCCCAGCCATCCACATGCCCAGCGGTTGAATGCTAGCTTGGCAAAATTGCTAGCACTTCAACTGCTGCCTTTTCAGTTGGTAGACTCTGTCCCCTTCCGTGAGTTTGTGGAATGTGCGGTTCCTCAGTGGCAGGTACCCAAACTCCACTTTTTCTCACGGAAGGCGATTCTGGCTCTCTACCGGCATGTGGAAGGCAATGTCCATGCCTCGCTGGACAGGGCGGTCAGCGGTAAGGTGCATATTACCGCTGACTCATGGTCCAGCAGGCATGGACAGGGACGTTACCTAAGTTTCACGGCGCATTGGGTGACTCTGCTGGCAGCTGGGAAGGATGCAGGACAAGGTGCAGTAGTGTTGGAGGTTGGTCCGCCACCACGCCTCCAAAATGCTAATGATTGTGACACACCTCTCCCCTCCACCCCCTCCTCTTCTTCTTCCTCCATGGCCTCTTCCTGTGCTTTGTCCTCGGAACCAGCGGTGCTCCATAGCCGTTCAAGGGGATACGCAAGTACACAGGCCAAAAGATGCCATGCGGTGCTTGAGCTGGTGTGCTTGGGGGACAGGAGCCACACTGGGGCAGAGGTTCTGTCAGCTCTGCAGGGGCAGGTTCAGAGGTGGTTGACGCCATGCCAACTTAAGGCAGGAATGGTGGTTTGCGACAATGGCACCAACCTCCTCTCTGCCCTCCGACAGGGACAAATGACCCATGTGCCCTGTTTGGCTCACGTCCTTAACTTGGTGGTGCAGCGGTTCTTGGGCAGGTACCCGGGCTTACAGGATGTCCTGAGGCAGGCCAGGAAAGTCTGTGTGCATTTCCGCTGGTCATATAATGCCAGTGCTCGGCTGATGGACCTCCAAAAGGAGTTTAACCTGCCCAAGAACCACCTAATCTGTGCCATGCCCACCAGGTGGAACTCAACGTTGGCCATGCTGCAGCGGCTGCACACGCAGCAGAGGGCCATCAATGAGTACCTGTGCGACTATGGCACCAGGACAGGGTCAGGGGAGCTTGGTTTTTTTTCCCCACGCCAGTGGGCCATGATCAGGGATGCATGCACTGTCCTGTCACCATTTGAGGAGGCCACGAGGATGGTGAGCAGTGACAGTGCATGCATCAGTGACACTGTCCCCCTTGTCCACCTGTTGGAGCACACGCTGCGTGGAATAATGGACAGGGCACTTGAGGCAGAACAGAGGCAGGAAGAGGAGGACTTCCTTAGCTCTCAGGGCCCCCTTTATCCAGACAGTGTTCCTGCATGCCCGCCGATCACATAGGAAGAGGACGAGGAGGAGGAGGAGGAGGAAGATTGTGTCAGTATGGAGGTGGAGCCTGGCACTCAGCATCAGTCCCAAGAAACACATGGACTTGTACGTGGCTGGGAGGAGGTGGCTGCGGACCATGTCGTCCTTAGTGACCCAGAGGACTCCGGACCGAATGCCTCAGCAAACCTACGCTGCATGGCCTCCCTGATCTTGCAAAGCCTGCGTAAGGATCCTCGTATTCGTGGTATCAAGGAGAAGGACCAATACTGGCTGGCAACCCTCCTTGATCCACGTTACAAGGGTAAGGTTGCGGACCTTATCTTGCCATCGCAGAGGGAGTAGAGGATGAAACATCTTCGGGAGGCCTTGCAGAAAGGTCTGTGCAACGCGTTCCCAGAGACTGGGAGGTTACAAACTCCTGTTTCTGGACAACGTGTTGCTGAGGCTTCAATCAGTCAAAGAAGGAGCGGTGGAGAAGGTGGCCGTCTGACCGATGCGTTCAGACAATTTTTTGGTCCGCAGCCCCAAGGTATGATCGGTTCCAGCAACCATCGCCAGCGTCTGTTTTACATGGTGCAGGAATACCTAGGGGCAAGATCAGACTTGGACACCTTTCCCACCGAAAATCCTCTGGGTTACTGGGTCTTGAGGATGGATCACTGGCCAGAGCTTGCACAGTATGCAATTGAGCTACTGGCCTGTCCTGCATCCAGCGTTCTTTCGGAACGCACATTCAGTGCTGCTGGAGGCATGGTAACTGATCACAGGGTGCATCTGTCCACCGACTCGGTCGATCGACTGACCTTCATAAAAATGAATCAGTCTTGGATCACCACCAGCTACCAAGCACCTGATGCTGATGTAACCGAATAATTTTTTTTGAAATCTCAGATCCCTTCAAAGACTGCCTATGCTGATGCTGAGTGACTATCCCTGAGTAATTATCCTCTTCCTCCTCAATCATCACGCTGATAGCTTGTAAGAACATTTTTGGTTTTGGGCGCCACCACCAGTGCCTAAGGCACAATTTTTCAGCCCCTGTTTAACAGGGGCGTGTAATTACAAATTTTGATGCAATACTTTGCAGCAGGGCTCATTCCTGCGTTCCAACTAGAGTATCTGTGAGGGGTTGCAGTGTTGTGGCACCAGCACCAGTGCCTAAGCCCCAATTTTTCTGCCCCTGTTTAACAGGGGCATGTAATTACAATTTTTGATGCAATACTTTGCAGCAGGGCTCATTCCTGCGTTCCAACTAGAGTGTCTGTGAGGGGTTGCAGTGTTGTGGCACCAGCACCAGTGCCTAAGGCCCAATTTTTCTGCCCCTGTGTAACAGGGGCGTGTAATTACAATTTTTGATGCAATACTTTGCAGCAGGGCTCGTTCCTGCGTTCCAACTAGAGTGTCTGTGAGGGGTTGCAGTGTTGTGGCACCAGCACCACCACCACCAAAGGCCCAGTTTTTTTGCCCCTGTACAACAGGGGCATGTAATTACAATTCTTGATCTAATATTTCACAGCAGGGCCCTGTGAGGGCTTATGTTGTTGTGGCCACAACAACACCTAAGGCCCAAATTTCTGCTGAGTATATAGGGCAGGCCCCTACTTTCAAACATCTAACTTACAAACGACTCCTACTTGCAAACGGAAGGAGACAACAGGAAGTGAGATGAAATCTACCCCTAGGAAGGGAAATTCTCTCCTGTAAGAGTTAATATGGGAAAAACATTTCTCCTTTCCACTGATGCTTTCCAATCCTTGTTCCACAAAAAACCCCAAATTCTCAAAAAACATTTGTCATTGGGACAAAAAGTGAGGTGAAATCTTCTAAAGAGGAGGAAAGACAGCAAAACAAATGTCACAGGGGTGATAACCCTTCCCTATGTTTTCCAAAAAGCTTAAAAAAGATTTTTTGGCTGGAGCTAAACACGTTAAAAATGCACCCCTTCAAAATGACAAACAGATTCTACTTAACAACAAACCTACAGTCCCTGTCTTGTTTGCACCGCCTGTATACTGCTGTTCAGAGTATATAGGGCCTGGTGGCCCCACACCTTTCCTTATTTTAATTTGGGTGCGGGGTTCCCCTTAATATCCATACAAGACCCAAAGGGCCTGGTAATGGACTGGGGGGTACCCATGCCGTTTGTCTCACTGATTTTCATCCATATTGCCATGACCCGACATTACATTAAACCTGCAAGCAGTTTTAAATGAGATTTTTTCCTTTAAAAATGACATTTGATGCAGGGACTGTTCTAAACACGGGAAACACGCGCCACTTTACAGGCATACTATAGACACCCCCCAGGTACGATATTTAAAGGAATATTTCACTTTTTTTTTTTTTACTTTAAGCATCATTAAAATCACTGCTCCCGAAAAAACGGCCGTTTTTAAAAGTTTTTTTTGCATTGATACATGTCCCCTGGGGTAGGACCCGGGTCCCCAAACCCTTTTTAGGACAATACCATGCAAATTAGCCTTTAAAATGAGCACTTTTGATTTTGAACGTTCGAGTCCCATAGACGTCAATGGGGTTCTAACGTTCGTGCGAACTTTCAGTCCGTTCGCAGGTTCTGGTGCAGGTTCTGTAAGCAGCAGCCTTATATAGTGTGGGGCATGGACTTAGTCCCTGAGCCATGATTGACCAAAGGCATCCTGCCTTTGGCCAATCATGGCTCTCACAGCACATTGCGCTGTGATTGGCCAAAGCATGCAGGTCAGGTGCATGATTTGGCCAAACAGCAGCCGTCAATGTACTGCGATCCCGCAGTGCATTATGGGGCGCTCCACATTGGGCGAACTTGTCACGAGCGCCCCATATGTTAATTTGTTCTACGAACAAAAGAACACCCGATGTTCGAGTCAAAGTTACATTCAACACGAACATCGGGACCATAACTAGTCAGGAACAGAAGGACAAGGCAGAAGTGTAGAAGTGCAACCTGGGGTCGGTACAGCCAAATATCAGGAGTCGGTCTAGGCAAACTGGGTCGTAGTGGGTAATCAGATACAGGGTCACAGATAGCAGATATCACATCATCACTATAGATAAGACAGCTTTGGCCATGTGCAGATGACCAGTTTAAATATCCCCTACGTTACCGGCATTAAAGACAGGCATGCACGCGGTGTATGTGGAGCAGTTCACAGATGAAATTTATGTGATATTTTATACTGTATATGTTTTCACACAGGAATGTTTAAAACCATTTTTAAAATTTCATATATAAATTTGGAAATGCTCAGCGTCTTTCATCGTTTACAGATTTCATCAGTAGCCCTGAAACTGGTGCAAATGCTTGCCTGAATTAGGAATAGGCATTTCTAAAGTAAACTATTGTCAGAAATGTGAAAAAGCTTTATTGAATTCCCCTACTGAGTCACAGACCCATAATAAGTATGTACATAAAGGTATTCCAACTCCTGATATACACATGGTTGTTCTTGCTTTGCATCTTCTCTCAGTGAAACACAATCAGTTGCCACTTCTCTCTCCCCTCAAACCTTAAGCAACAATCAAGTTCCCTATGCCAGGTGCCCACTATGAGCTTCACTATACCCATTCTACCAATCATCCCATTCTGTCTACTTTCAGCTCATGTTCTGCTTCCATTTTATTTCTTCCCCTGTCGTTCCTTGTTCTTCCATCTCTCCCAGTGCTTCATAGTCATCTGCCCTTCTCTGTCCTTTTTATCATCTGCCTCCTTCCTCTATGCGCCGCTGAGCAGTAATGAGTTGCAGTTCCAGCAAGTTGCAGATCTTTCTAAAATATCTATGGGTTTTTTTTTTTCTCCCTAGAAAAGATGGTCATTTGATGGGACCAGAGCGGCTTCAGAATATATAAAGTATAGACATCTTTTAAAGGGAAGATAGAATAGTCTTAGAATGGGGAGAGAGTAGATTTAGGCTTAGTTAGGGTATGACTGGAATTAAACTATAAGCCTATTTCTCAATGTGCCAGACTGCAATAAGACTTTACATTATGTTGGTGAAGGAATGCACTCAGATTACTTCCACAGTTACAAACATAGGAAATCAATACCCATTCAATTAGCACCAGGTGTCTATTTCTTACAGCTCCAGTTAGACAACAGTTTTACTATTTCAGACAGCAGCTGTATATGAACAGCTTGGTTATGATGGGAATCTAAAAGACACCCTTCAAGTACATTATATTTGTTTCTACTAAGCTCTAGAGAGACATAGAAAGAACAAGCTTTACAACAACTTGCAGACTGGTACTATCAATCATAAAGTAATACTGGAATGCTTTGCATCCTCTATACAGTATGTCCACTCTGAATAAATGAAAGACTTGGGTGTCTCTTTGATGGCATATTTGAGAATTGCTTCAGACCACTAGCCATATAATTCTGTTGGTAATAAAACATCATACTGGAACATTTTTAGGAGAGTAAAAGGAATCTTGTAAAATAGTGTGTTTTATGACTGTTCTGTCTAACACCAATACATCACAGGGCAATGTTAATATAGAAGTATTGATGAATTCTTTCTTTTATGTGTTACACACTTCAGAATAATTGATTTCTCTGTGTTCCTCGTGGCAGCCATAGTAAGTGGGAGTCGATGTGTGTAAACTAGCTTTCCTTACTACAAACTCCTTACTCCAAATAATAGTTTAGGGATGATGGATTGCTACTAAATTGAAAGTTTCAGGTTATTACCATAGACATTAGGTCTAGAATGGTCGGTGAAACCAACATTACACCTAACACTTCTGAAATGAAGTAGAATGAAAAAGTAGAAAGCTTAATCAAATGTTGTAAAATACAGAAATAGGTCTTATAAATTAAGTGACCAATAAATCTTTGCAGAGGTTCTTCAGGAAAGAATTTCTCTTTCCGGTTAATGGGGGTAAACTATAGCCTGAAGTTCATTAACTTCCACATTAAACCAAAAAGAGCCAAGAACTATATAAAGACATACCCCTTTTCTGAAACAAACAAAAATATGTGTAAGTGAAGCCGCATGACAATTTATATATGGCAATACAATTATAAGTCAATATAAACTACAATCCTTGTAAGAAATATACAATTAAAATTTTGCCCACCTGGACAAATACTTACCTACCAATGATCTTTGTTGTACAGTCATACATGGTGCCGCATGGCCATTTCTGCAAAAGCATCCCCAGGGGCCTTCCTATCTGTGAGCATACATGCCGCATCCCCATGCATTGCTATTAGTAAGCCATATTCCTGGCAGCCTTCAGAGCCCAAGCATGGTATAACTATAGCATAAAACAGATATTCGCATGTATGTTCCCAGAAACAGAAAGCATCACTGAACCCAACTGTGGGCAAACAGAAGCAGCTGTTAATGGTGGGGTGGTGGTCAGATTTGTATTCTGTATGTGTTTGCATGTAACAGCTCACCTGCATAGTTACATTGTAATAGAGTTTCCGGATGACCCTGGAAACAGCCAGTGTGTGCATAGGGTCAGCATTTCTGTGGAGTTTTGGCAGTACACAAACTGGGCACAGCTAATCAGCCCGTTTGTATGTGGTCATAGCACAGAGTATTGTTACATCCAGAGAAAGCATTTAGTGCATTTAGCATTGCATGCAGAAAACTATCCACACCTATGTGGCCACTTGAATGTAGTCTAAGGCCCCTTTCACACTTGTGCGACTTCAAAGTCGTGCGATTTTACCGTAATTTTCGCGGCCGCAATTTTGCAGCAATTTGGGATTAGTATTACTTTGTACGAGTTTACAGGATTGGGGTTTACAAATGCTTTGAACTTCACACTATGAGTGACATATGAAGTAAATACAACACAATAGGCATACTTACTGTGTGATAACTGCTCTCTGCATGAAAACTAATCCCAGTTTTCAAAATACAGTATAGCCTTGCTACTTCCACCCATGCTCTTTCTCTCTTTATCTTGTCTTTGTAGTTTGGGTCACACAAATCATAAATAGCTGGGCGCTCACGGATAACTCGAATGATTTGCTCATTGTCAAGGACATCTCTTTTTGGGCTGTTTGGAGCACATTGTTGCTAAGGGTATAACCTGGAAATTAATATATGGTAGAAAAATGTGCTTGGGTGGGGCTACTATGCTAAAAGGATTGGGTGGGACAAGGGTCAAAAAGCTGCTTGTGCTTACAGCTTGTGCTTACAAAGTCGTACTGAAATCATGTCTATATTATTAACCACTTGACAACTGGGCACTTAAACCCCCTTAATAACCAGACCAATTTTCAGCTTTTGGTGCTCTCACATTTTGAATGACAATTACTCAGCCATGCAACACTGTATCTATATGAAATTTTTGTCCTTTTTTTCACACAAATGGAGCTTTCTTTTGGTGGTATTTAATCACCGCTGGGTTCTTTATTTTTTGCGCCGTAAAAGAAAAAAGACCGAAAAATCTGTAAAAAAATGCATTTTTCTTCATTTCTGTTATAATATTTTGCAAATTAGTAATTTTTCTTCATATATTTTGGCCAAAATTTATACCGCTACATATCTTTGGTAAAAATAACTAAAATCGGTGGATATTATTTGGTCTTTGTGAAAGTTATAGAGTCCAAAAGCTATGGTGCGAATATCTGAAAATTGATCACACCTGAAGTGCTGACGGCCTATCTAATTTCTTGAGACCCTAACATGCCAGAAAAGTACAAATACCCCCCAAATGATACCTTTTTGGAAAGAAGACATTCCAAGGTATTTAGAAAGATGCATGGTGAGATTTTTGAAGTTGTCATTTTTTCCCACAATTCTTTGCAAAATCAAGGTTTTTTTTTTACTTTTTTTTTTTCCCACAAAATTGTCATATTAGCAGGTTATTTCTCACACACCACATATGCATACCACAAATTACACCCCAAAACACATTCTGCTATTACTCCCGAGTACGGCGATACCACATGTGTGAGACTTTTACACAGCGTGGCCACATACAGAGGCCCAAAATGCAGGGGAGCACCTTCAGGCGTTCTGTAGCTTCCAGGCCAATTCTGACATTTCTCTCCTACATGTAAAAATCATCATTTATTAGCTAGAAAATTACATAGAACCCCAAAACATTATATATGTTTTTTTAGCAAAGACCCTAGAGAATACAATGGCGGTCGTTGCAACTTTTTATCTCGCACGGTATTTGCGCAGCAATTTTTTTAACGCGTTTTTTTTGGGAAAAAAACTGTTTTGTGCTTTACAAAAACCAAAACAGTAAAGTTAGCCTAATGTTTTTGCATAATGTGAAAGATGAAGTTATACTGAGTAAATAGATACCTAACATGTCACCTTTCAAAATTGCACGCGCTTGTGGAATGGCGCCAAACTTTGCTACTCAAAAATCCCCATAGGCGACGCTTTAAAATTTTTTACTGGTTACATGTTTTGAGTTACAGAGGAGGTCTAGGGCCAAAATTATTACTCTCGCTCTACCGATCGCAGCGATACCTCACATGTGTGGTTTGAACACGGTTTTCATATGTGGGCGGGACTTACGTATGCGTTCGCTTCTGCATGCAAGCACGCATGGACAGGGGCGCTTTAAAAATTTTTTTTTTTTTTTTATTGTTCATTTTACTTTATTTATTTTAGTTTGATGCTTTTTTCCAAAAAAAAAAAATTTTGACCACTTTTATTCCTATTACAAGAAATATAAACATCCTTGTAATAGGAATATGGCATGACAGGTCCTCTTTACAGTGAGATATGGGGTCAATAAGACCCCACATCTCACCTCTAGGCTGGGAAGCCTGAAATAAAAAAAATAAAAAAAACGATCCTGGCTTCGATCGTAGCGGTGAGTCGGTAGAAGCGCGGGAGGGGGGGACATCCCCTCTCGCCTCCCGTAAGAATGATCAAGCAGTGGAACAGCTGCTATGATCGTTCTCATGGTGTAGGGAATCGCCGGCTGAAAAAGCCGATATCTGAATGATGCCTGTAGCTGCAACCATCATTCAGATATCTCCGCACAAAGTCAAGGACGTTGTATGACGGCAGGTGGGCGGGAAGTGGTTAAAACGCATTTTTTTTTTTAACACAAAGTTGTCCATTTATACAATATTTCTACCACATAACATGTACATACCAAAAATGACACCCCGAAATAGATTCCCCTGCTCCTCCTGAGTACGGCGATACCACATGTGTGAGACTTCCACAGCCTGGCCACATACAGAGGGCGAGTACAGCTGAGCATGGCTCAGCATAGCAGGGTATGGCGGAGTATGGCGGGGTATGGCGGGGTATTGCGGAGTATGGCGGAGTATGGCGGAGTATGGCGGGGTATGGCGGGGTATGGCGGGGTATTGCGGAGTATGGCGGAGTATGGCGGATTATGGCGGGGTATGGCGGGGTATTGCGGAGTATGGCGGGGTATTGCAGGGTATTGCAGGGTATGGCAGAGTATGGCGGGGTATTGCGGAGTATGGCGGGGTATTGCGGAGTATGGCGGGGTATGGCGGGGCATGGCAGAGTATGGCGGGGGCATTGCAGGGTATGGCGGGGGCATTGCAGAGTATGGCGGGGGCATTGCAGAGTATGGCGGGGGCATTGCAGAGTATTGCACAGCATTGCAGAGTATTGTGGGGGCATTGCAGAGTATGGCGGGGGCATTGCAGAGTATGGCGGGGGCATTGCAGAGTATTGTGGGGGCATTGCAGAGTATTGTGGGGGTATTGCAGAGTACTGCACAGCATTGCAGAGTATTGTGGGGGTATTGCAGAGTATTGTGGGGGTATTGCAGATTATTGTGGGGGTATTGCAGAGTATTGTGGGGGTATTGCAGAGTACTGCACAGCATTGCAGAGTATTGTGGGGGTATTGCAGAGTATTGCACAGCATTGCAGAGTATTGTGGGGGTATTGCAGAGTATTGTGGGGGTATTGCAGAGTACTGCACAGCATTGCAGAGTATTGTGGGGGTATTGCAGAGTATTGCACAGCATTGCAGAGTATTGTGGGGGTATTGCAGAGTATTGTGGGGGTGTTGCAGAGTATTGTGGGGGTGTTGCAGAGTATTGCACAGCATTGCAGAGTATTGTGGGGGTATTGCAGAGTATTGTGGGGGTATTGCAGAGTATTGTGGGGGTGTTGCAGAGTATTGCACAGCATTGCAGTGTATTGTGGGGGTATTGCAGAGTATTGCAGAGTATTGTGGGGGTGTTGCAGAGTATTGCACAGCATTGCAGAGCGTTAGGGATGGCTGAGCATGGATGGATGGATGCCTGGATGTCTCTGTGCAGCGCTGTGGGCACTACACATACAGCCCACAGCGCTGCAGACATCCATCCATCCGCCTCTCCGGTCACTGTGTACCGATCGGTACACAGGAGGGGAGGAGAGGGGGAGGAGAGGAACCGGCGTCATCAGATGACGCCGGTCTGTTTACATGTGATCGCGCCGTCATTTGACGGCGCGATCACATGGTAAACGGCCGCGATCAGCGGCCATTTACCGGGATCCGTGATGCGCCGGGTCCTCCGGACCCGGCGGTCACGGATGTGTTCGGGTGCGCGCCCCAGGGGGCGCGCGAGAGGGGAATTCTGGGAGGACGTCATAGTACGCCCTCCCAGAGTTATCCAACCGCCCTGCAGCCGTCATTCGGCTATGGGCCGGTTGGTAAGTGGTTAAGGTACGATTTGCATGCTACTTGAGGGTTTAACATTGAGGTCTATGGACATCAACTCTCATGGAATTTAGACCAAAGTAGTGCAGGGACTACTTTGAAGTCAGCGCGACTCAAAGTCGTGCCAATATGAATGGTAGTCATTGAAAATCATGCAGAATGACTTGTCATGCGATTTTGCAGTACAAAATCGTGGGACAAGTCGTATAAGTGTAAAAGGGGACTAAAGCATATTCAGGAAAGGCTTGGATGCTTTACCTACCTTCCCGATCACTGTACACGATGGCTTTCTGAATTCGGAGAGCTTATATATATGCCCTCCCACTCCTGCACGTCGCCTGCACTCTCCAGGTTGTTCAGCCTAGTGTCTTGTGATCGATGTGTCCTTTGGACATACAGGATCACAGAGTAGGGTGCAGGGCCAAAGAATTTGGCTCTGTACCATATGATTGCTGTGCCCAATCACGGAAGTCACTAGGGTAAACAAGGGCTGAATGATGCAGCCACTGATTCTGTTTCCTCTCACACAGAGTACATGTGGGAGGAAGCAGATCTGTGAATTATTATGAAAAAACACCATTTTACAGTCAAAACACCATTTACCAGTGTTCCTGATAGCTATAGTGCCACAGATTGCTACAGTGTACCTGATCACTACAGTGTCCCTGATTGCTACAGTGTCCCTGATCACTACCTGATCGCTGGACACACCAGTGTGAATTGTCACAATGCCAGTGCAGCCAGCCACAGTTTCCTTTATTGCTAGCCACTCCCATTGTCATCAGCATAGCTAGCAACAGTGTACCTGATCGCTAGCTACATCAGTAACAGGTTCACCAGACCATGGCAGCCAGGCAGTGTCCCCAATTGCTATCATACCTGTGTAAGTGACGACGGACCAGTGCAGCCAGCAACAGTGTTTCTGAGCATCACACCACTACGGTGTCACCACAGCCAGTGTATCCTGACCGCCAGTCAGAAACTGTGTCCTGAACACCAGCCACTATCAAACATGTCCAAAAAAGGTTTACAAGTGCGTAGGCCTTTCAGATTCTGGGCAAAAAAAGATGAAAGTAGCAGGGAGGAGCTCTCACTGTCAGATTCAGATTTAGAATATGAACCTGTGGAGAGTGGTGGTTCCATAACAGGCTATGATTCAGAGAATGAGAAAATTTATAAATTTGAAAATTTGTTAATTTGAAAATTCGGAAATTCAAAAATCTGAAAATCCGAAAATTTGAAAATTTGAAAATTCGTAAATTCTAAAACCTGAAGATTCAAAATTCGAAAATCCAGAAATTCGGAAACGTGAAAATCCGAAAATTCAGAAATTCGAAAATGTGAAAATCAAAAAATTCGAAAATAAATGAAAATTCAAAATAAGAACAAAAATTAAAAAATTCGAAAATCTGAAAAAACTAATAATAACTTAACTCTAACTATTAAATTATAGGTATTGGAATTTCCTTTCAAATTTGGCTGTTAGTGAACTTAACAAATACGAATTTATCCGAAGTTACGAATTTTCCAAAATAACAAATGCCATATCTAAATGAATGGAACTGAATGAATAATACTAAATAACAAAAATAAAAACGTTTTTGTTATTATTAATATTATTAATTATTAACTTGTTCCGTTCCATTTGTTTAGATGCGAAATTCGTTATTTTGGATAATTCATAAATTCGAATTTGTGTTCGTTATATTCACTAATAGCCACTTTTGAAAGAAAATTCCAATACCAATAATTTAATAGTTAGTTTTTTTAGTTAGATAATTAGTTAATTATTTTGAATTTCCTGATTTCAAATTTTCGAATTTCTGGATTTTCGAATTTACGAATTTAAGAATTTTAGAATATACAAATTTTCTAATTTTCGGATTTCAGATTTTCAAATTTTTTGAATTTTCAAACTTACAAATTTTTGAATTTCCGAAATTTCCGGATTTTCAGATTTTTTTCGAATTTACGAATTTCAGATTTTCGAATTTACAAATTTTTTAACTTCAGTCATAACGAATGCATTGCCAATAATCCCAATTCTATTTATACCCCTCCATTTCAGTGACAAGCATTCAGAGCTGAAGAATTTAAAACCTTTCTTGGCCTTTCCCTAAACATGGGGCTCACAGAAAATGAACTACACTCATATTGGTCCACACACCCCATTCACCATATGTCATTGTATTCTGCAATAATGCACAGAACACACTATACAATGATCTATGAGAGTTCTGCATTTTAATGGCAATTCCCAGCGCCCTACTGAAATCACCCCGAATATGACAGGCCCTACAAAATAAGGCCACTTATCAAATTTTGTCCCTGAAATTTTCTGATATTTATATTCCCAGCAAGCTTATCTGTGTTGATGAGTCTCTCATACATATTACAAGCAGACTGAGAATCAAACAATATCTCCCCAGTAAATGTGCCAGATACGGGGTGAAGTTATTTAAACTTTGTGAGAGGGCCACGGGGTACACTTGTAACTTCTGCATTTATAAAGGTAAAGATAGCCACCTGGAGTGCCCTAGATGCCCAGCTTTTATGGGTAGCAGTGTAAAAATAGCGTGGGACCTTATTTCGTACTTGTTCCATCATGGATAACATTTTTAGGTGGACATTTTCTATACCAAGTGCCACTTTTCTGACACCTTTTTCTGAAGCAAACTGTAGCTTGTGGTACAGTGCGAGCAATTTTAAAGGGCTTCCCATAGACTTGTCACTACAAAGCTGAAAAGGGGGGAGTCAATAAGTCTGCACAATTAGGAAATGTTGGCCCTTTATTGGAAGGATAAGCTACAGTATGTCCTTCCTTCTATCCACCAAGACACCTCAGTAGAAATCCAGCAAAGGCACGGTCTGGTCCAAAAATTTCTTTCCATACACAAACACAATCAATTCATGGGAGGTGTAGATTTCAATGACCAAAAAATAAAGCCCTACCTGGCAGCCAGAAGATGCATGCAGTGGTATAAAAAGTATCCATCTAACTGTTCCAATTGGAGATTTACAACTCTTTTCTTAATCTACAAGGCCACAGGAAGACATGACTCCTTCCTAAACTACCAGGAAGAGGTTGTTACAGCCCGTATTTACCAGCAAGGCCCTGTACTCGAAAATCTTTTATCTGATGCAGTCTGAAGGCTGCATGAGAGACACTTGCCAGACATTATCCCTCCTACTGGAACAGGCCAAAGACCCTAAAAAAATGTTGTGTATTTGCCAAAGATGGAATATTCCTCACAACCTGGCCCCTGCATAAAGGACTGCTTCTGTCACTACCATACCTCACTACAATATTAATAAAGGTATGGTGAAGGGGTTTTTCCCATATATGACTACCTGCATTTTCCCTGTATGGGATTTCTTGTGTACTGACCATTTGCCTATTGTCAAACACATTTATAACAAACCTTTGCCTGCATACTGAGAATGCCTTTGCCTGCCACCTGAACTGACCCTGGCTTGTTATTTCGGCATGTTTCTGCTTGCCACCTGAACTGATCTTTTTCCTGCATATTGATAACATCAATGTCTGCTGTCTGAACTGACCCTAGCCTGTTAATTTACCATGTTTTTGCCTGCTGCCTGGACTTGACCTTAACCTGCATACTGATTACATTTCTGCCTTCCACCTGAACTGACCCCAGCTTGTTTATCGACAACCTTTCTGCTTGCTACCTGGACTAATCCTTTGTTTGTATACTGACCATGTCTCTGCCTGTCACCTGCACAGGCCCTAGCCTGTTAATTGCCCATGTTTTTTGCCTGCAGCCTGGAATCATCTTTTGGCTATTTGCTGACAACATCTCTGCCTGGCACCAGATACTGACCCATCTGCACATCCCCCTGACTGCATTCCTGTGAGACACCAGTCCCACAACTCCTCTGCAGACAACTGCACTACTGGAACCAGAGGTACCCTTTTGTTCTGCCCTTGTTCAGCCTCCTGTACTCCCTAGCCAGTAAATTAAGCATTGTGCTATGGGGGCAGTCACATACCAGTAGATCAGGCCTGCTTAGCTTTAAGGAACAGGGACTGCTGTAAGTGCAGCTATATTATGCTATATTCCCTGACCACTCGTACAGAGGCGGTATCAGGGAATGCCTACCAGACATTTGGCTTGCAGAAATGCGCATGCACATGGCATTCTCGGCAGAATGGTGACCAGGTGCGCACACAGTACATGTTGGCACCAGACAGGCCATTTAAGGATGCTTTTGCTCATGCTTAAGTACTGACTGGTCTTTCAGCTATTGCCTGTGTCTTGCTGCTACTCTGCTTCTTCTCTTGTTGCTTGCCTCTGACCTGATCTTGGATCCTGCTTCTGCCTTATTACCAGTTACTGACCCCGGCTCTATTCCGGACTTCGTCTCTGCCTTATGATTTTGTACCTCGCTGCCCACCTGATGCTGACCGTGGCTACTCCTGTGACCATGTTCCTGGTTCTGCCTCCATGTCTGGTCCGAGTACCTACTTGGCTGTCATCAGTACCAACTCTGTTCACCACAGTGAGTTCCTGTCTCAAGACTGCTGGGAGCTCTGACAAGCCTTGCATCTGGAACCTGCAGTCCATGTTGAGTGCCCCTTTACCTGGATCTCCATGCATGGATACTGTTCCTGACATGATGCTCTACCAGCTTGCCTGGGACTTCATTGTCTGCTTCTCCTATCGACACCTGCTGTCACTCGTGTTCCTCCTGTCCCTCGGTACCCACTGTTCCATTCTTAGGGGGACCTGGGCTGGAGATACAAGAGAGGCCAGTCTCGTAATTTCAGTCTTCAATCAGGTACGTGACAGATGAACATTACAGTACATCGTTTTCTCTACAGTGTTGGTTGATTTTTATGATAAACAAGATGCAATGTCAGGTACATAATCACTTCAAACATTGACACTGTACACAGGTCACATGCTGTATTGCTATACTCGGGACAGGTAGCAGAATGTGTCTTGGGGTGTAATTCTATGTATGTCCATGCTGTGTTTTAGAAATAACACACAGCCTGGGCATACTTAGAACTACACCTCAAAACACATACTTAGAATTAATTGACAACTTTGTGTTAAAAAAGTACATTTGCATTTTCTTTCCACATTTAAAAAAAAAAATAGTTTCCAAAAGACTCACTAGGCTTTTTAGAAAATACCTTGGAGTGTTTTTTCCTTTCCAAAATGTGGTTATTATATGGGTGTTTCCACTCTCCAGGTGCTCCAGGACCTCCAAAATGCAAAAGGTAGTCATGAAATTAGATGTATAATTTATACCCCTCGAAAGCCTGAGGCACTCATAGGATTTTGGGCATCTCTATGTGGCTAGGCTGTAAAAAAAAGTCTTACACCTTTTATGTTATGATTCTTGGAGGAGTATTGGAGGTGTAGTAGAATGTGCTTTGGGGTGTAATTCTAAGTATGTACATTCACAGAACAATTGTAGTTGTCATCCCTCCTATCCTTTACACAGCACTGTTCACTCATATTCTTATACTTTTGATTGATATTCAAAGTAATCACTGATTCTATTGCCACAAAAATGTTGGCTTAGCAATCATTCTGTCTGCTCCTTTCACAGCACCGTGCACTCTGATTTATATGTTCAGATACAAAAACAGCCCCTGGCTTTATGTTTGGATGCAAAAAGTTACCACTTTGTCCTTACATATGCAGCCTTTTTCAGTGTGAGAAAAACATGTAAAAATAAACAGCATGCAGGTCCCCCTATTTCATACCAGGTCCTTTGGGACTGGTATGGATTTTTGGGGGATCTCAGCAAAAAAATAAAAATAAATGGTGTGAGGTTCCCCCATCCATATCAGGTCCTTATCTGAGGGTACAGCCCAGCAGGCCAGGAAAGGGGGGAGCAAGTGTGCATCCCCCCTCCTGAACCATACCAGACCACATGCCCTCAACACGAGGGGGTACTTTGGCAGCAGGGACCCCCTGGCAAAGCACCATACCCCCATGTTAATGAGAACAAGGGCCTCTTCCCCACAACCCTGGCCCAGTGATTTTGAGGATGCAGGGGGTGACTTACTGAAATCTGGAAGCCCCCATTAACAAGGGGGCCCCAAATCCTAGCCCATACATAGTACCTGTACTCATTCACAATAAAAGACAGTGTAAAATGTGTCCTTTATATAACCGGTTCAATACCGGGCCTTTTCAGCCCCTTCCTTCCCAGACCAATTTTTAGTTTTCAGCGCTGTCGCACTTTAAACGACAATTGCGCGGTCGTGCGACGTTGTACCCAAACAAAATTGATGTCCTTTTTTCCCCACAAATAGAGCTTTCTTTTGGTGGCATTTGATCACCTCTTCGTTTTTTATTTTTTGCGCTATAAACAAAAGAAGAGCGACAATTTTGAAAAAAAACACAATATTTTTTACTTTTTGCTATAATAAATATCCCAATTTTTTCTTAAAAAAAACTATTTTTTTTTCCTCAGTTTCAGCCGATATGTATTCTTCTACATATTTTTGGTAAAAAAAAAAAAAAAAAATCAGAAAAAGCGTATATTGATTGGTTTGCGCAAAAGTTATAGAGTCTATAAAATACGGGATAGATTTATGACTTTTTTTTAAAAAAATTATTTTTTTATTTTTTTTACTAATAATAGCGGCGATCGCAATTTTTTTTCATGACTGCGACATTATGGCGGACACATCGGACACTTTTGACACATTTTTGGGACCATTCACATTTATACAGCGGTCAATGCTATAAAAGTGCATTGATTACTGTGTAAATGTGACAGGCAGAGAAGGGGTTAACCACTAGGGGGTGGGGAGGGGTTAAATGTGTTTCATAGGGAATGCTTCTAACTGTAGGGGGCGGGGACGTACAAGAGGAGGAGACCGATCAGTGTTCCGCTGTTCTGGGAACACAGATCGCTCTCCTCTGAGCTGACAGGACGTGGATCTGTGTGTTTACACACACAGATCCACGGTCCGGCCCGGTTAACGGGCAATCGCGGGTGCCCGGCGGACATCGCGGCCACCGGGCACACGCACTGGGTCCCAAGCAACGCTGCGGGCGCGCGCCCCCTAGGCGTCCGGGAACCCGAGGCCGTCATATGACGTCCACCCAGGATGGGAGATCCCATCTGTGGACGTCATTTGACTATAGGCGGGTAGGGAAGTGGTTAAAAAAAAATATGGCCCCCCGAGGGAGATCCATCATCAATCACGTCATCCAACGATGTACAGTAAGTCTATGTCAATCACAATGACTGCTAACGACCCCCACAAAAACAAAAAAGCCAGCCGCCCAACCCATCTGCTTCCATCGCTTGCTGGTTGCAAAGCTGTCATTTAGCCCCACCACTCAAGCAAACAATGGGGCGGGGGTCATCTGTAATGTCACAGGGTAACCCTCACCCTTATGATGTCATATATGGTCAATGATGTCATAAATGGGCGGGGTCACACAATGACATCATCTGATAACCCCACCCCTTTGTTTACTTCAGCAGCAGGGTAGAATAACAGCTCCGCTTCCCCCACTACTGAAGTAAACACAGGGGCGGGGTCACCTGGTAGCATACTCATTCACTTTGGCAGGCCAGGATCTGGGGGCCCTCTTGTTAAATGGGGCTTAAAGATTCCAAAAGATCACCTCCCCGCACCCCCACAACCACTGGGCAAGGTTTATGGGGAAGAGACCTTGTCCTCATCAACATGGGAACAAGGTGCTTTGTCAGGAGGGTACCCCCCAGCAAATTACCCCCAATGTTGAGAGCATGTGGCCTGGTATGGTTCAGGGTGGTACACTAATCCACCCACTTTCCTGGCCTGCTGAGCTGCATGCTCGTACAAGCGTATAGTATGAATTTTTGGGGAGCCAAATGCTATTTTTAAAAAATATTTGGCTTGAGGTCCCCCCAAAATCAAAATCAGCCCTGAAGGGCCTAGTATCGATTGGGGCAGGGAGGGCTCATGCCTTTTTTTTTTTTTTCAAAAAAAAAAAATGGATGCAAAAATGGACTGTTGCCCTTTTACATCCATTTAGGTTTGCTTCCGTTTTTTTAAACAGAATAAAACTCGAGATCAGCTCTGCTTTAAAAAAATGGACCTGAAGGGATGTGGATGCAAAGTGATGTAAACGGATGATTATCCATTAACATTTGTTTGCCCATAGAAATGCATGGCTGTCCATTTTTCATCTGCCGGTGGAAGGATACATAACGGACAGACAGAACACCCATGTAAAAGGGGCCTAGTAAAAGCAAGTTCTATTGTGTAAAACAAAAAACAGATGCTTAATTTGACATGTTTCTGACACCTCCTGTGTCTTTCCTCAGAAAACAAGTAATCTGTGATTTACAACTGCTGTCTTCCTCTTTTTATTACACAGTAGAACCACCCTCTTTAAAAAAAAAAAAAAAAAAAGCAGATCAAAATCCACATTTAACCCTTTTGGTTTCAAAATTTGCATTATATTGATCCACTGACCTTCTTTTAGTGATAGTGTCCGTACTGTATTAGCCCCTCTCCAGTGTCTCTTAATTTGTTCTATTGCATACAATTTCAAATATTTAGGACTGTAAGCATGTTTTGCGGCAAAATGGGTGCATACAGTATGATTTCCTAATGTTTGCTATGTGTTCTTCTATTCTTAGACGCAGCTCCCTTTTTGTTCTCCCAATATATTGCATTGGGCAGCTGCATTATAGCACATACACTACCATTTTTGTGCTGCATGTAATACATTGTTCTATCTAGTATTCTATCCCAGTGCTGATGGATTGGAAACTCATTATAGATCTTCCCATTCTATAACAACTCCTGCATTCTTGACATCTTCCACAATAAAAAAAACCTTTTATATTCCCAAGCCAATTTCTTGGAATGTATTCATCTTGACATAACTTTTTACAACCTGTTGTCTAATTGCTCTCTTTTTCTTCTGTAGATGTGTAGCATGGCCCCCTTGAGGACTGCTGAGAATTACCTGCTCATCTGCACGGCCATGACCAAGTGAACCTTCCAACCCACCAGACACTCTGGGTTATGACATCCTGTTAGCACTATCAGAATCAAACAACTCAGTAATATAAGGATCTAAAATATTTTACTTGAACCAAAATGGAAAAGTTATTTTACAAAGGGAGGGAATAAATATACTGAGCCAGGATAACAGCACCAACTCAGCAAACAGATTCCTCCCAAAGATACAACAATGGTTAAACAATGAATAATACTTTATACATAAGTGTACACTATATTCAGATCCAAAGTCACCTCCTAGTGGATGTTTCAGGTAACTACTTATGTGGCCACACTGAGATAAAGGTAATATAGACAGCCTACTATGCTATTCTAACGAAAGAGTAAATCTCCTGATGTTGA
Organism: Lithobates clamitans; assembly: GCA_037952925.1. Lineage (NCBI taxonomy): Eukaryota > Metazoa > Chordata > Amphibia > Anura > Ranidae > Lithobates > Lithobates clamitans. The sequence continues at coordinate 686,470 of JBBGZY010000905.1, read as the reverse complement.
GATACAAATATATATATATATATATATACACATATATAGAGTCAGGTCTATAAATATTGGGACATCGACACAATTGTAATCTTTTTGGCTCTATACACCACCACAATGGATTTGAAATGAAACAAGATGTACTTTAACTGCAGACTTTCAGCTTTAATTTGATGGTATTTACATCCAAATCAGGTGAACGGTGTAGGAATTACAACAGTTTGTATATGTGCCTCCCACTTTTTAACCACTTTAGCCCCGGAAGATTTTACCCCTTTCCTGACCAGAGCACTTTTTGCGATTCGGCACTGCGTTTGCTCTATAAACAAAAAAATAGCAACAATTTTGAAACAAACGCATTATTTTTTACTTTTTGCTATAATAAATATCCTCCAAAAATACATAAAAAAACAATTTTTTCCTCAGTTTAGGCTGATATGTGTTCTTTGACATATTTTTGGTAAAAATCAATAAGCGTTTATTGATTGGTTTGCGCAAAAGTTATAGCGTCTGCAAAATAGGGGATAATTTTATGGCATTTTTATTAATATTTTTTTTTTTTTAGTAATGGCGGCGAGTAGCTATTTTTATCATGATTGCAACATTATTGCAGACACATCGGACAATTTTGACACATTTTTGGGACCATTGGCATTAATACAGCGATCAATGCTATAAAATTGCATTGATTACTGTAAAAATGTCACTGGTAGTGAAGGGGAGACAAACAAATACAGCCCAGCGCTCAGGGTGTGTTAAAAAACTAACTGTAACAGACATAAAAAATGTAATGATTTAATAAACCAATAAAAAGTATAAATTGATAGTTGTAAAAGGTATAAATTGATAGTAGTAACTATTGAATGATTAAACCACAATGTGTAAACATATATATATATATATATATATATATATATATATATATATATATATATATATATAAAAGCTGTTGCAGAGAGCACCACAGTAACACAGAATTAAAAAAAAAATAACCAAAAAAAAAAATTTTTTTTCAATGATAAAAGGTATCGCATTAAATAATAACATGTGAAAGGCACTTGCAATAGCGGACAGTCAGCTCTCTAACGACAGGAGGCCAGCACAGGAGATTCTCAGGAGAGCCTCCTGTGCTGGCCTCCTGTCGTTAGAGAGCTGACTGTCCGCTATTGCAAGTGCCTTTCACATGTTATTATTTAATGTGATACCTTTTATCATTGAAAAAAAATTTTTTTTTTGGTTATTGTTTTTTTTTATTCTGTGTTACTGTGGTGCTCTCTGCAACAGCTTTTATATATATATATTTGTTTACACATTGTGGTTTAATCATTCAATAGTTACTACTATCAATTTATACCTTTTACAACTATCAATTTATACTTTTTATTGGTTTATTAAATCATTACATTTTTTATGTCTGTTGCAGTTAGTTTTTTAACACACCCTGAGCGCTGGGCTGTATTTGTTTGTCTCCTGTTATGATCTGTATCCACCAGCTACGGTTGGTCCAGCTGCACGGGGTGTCCTTTTTCTTTTTTTCTTCCCTCCACCTATCTGTATAGTTTATGGTGTCTATATACATAATTTATGACACTTGGCATGATAGGTACATATGAGTCATGTACCACACGTCCTATATAGAGCACTACAGGTAGCCCACCATTGGTGCTGGGTTTTTATTGTGTTTTTTTACTGGCAGTGTAGGGGTTAACCACTAGGGGGCAGGGAGAGGTTAAGTGTGTCCTGGGCAGTGATTGTAACTGTGGGGGGGATGGGCTAGCAGTGACATTACACTGATCGCTGCTCCTGATGACAGGGAGCAGATGATCGGTGTCCTATCACTAGGCAGAACGGGGAGATGCTGTTTACATCGGCATCTCCCCGTTCTTTAGCTCCGTGACATGATTGCGAGCATCCCAGCGGCGATCGAGTCCACAGGTCCTGCGGGCACGGTCACGGAGCTCGCGGCAGGCACGCAGGTGCGCCGCCGCCGGCGTGCGCGTGCACGGCGGGAAATTCAAAGTAACGTACAGGTACGTTACTTTGCCCAACCGTGCCATTCTGCCGATGTATATGTGCTGACAGCGGTCGTAAGTGGTTAAGGGACCAAAAGTAATAGGACAATTGGCTGCTCAGCTGTTCCATGACCAGGTGTGTGTTATTCCCTCATTATCCCATTTACAAGAAGCAGATGAAAGGTCCAGAGTTCAAAAAAGGCATGAGCCCCCCCTGCCCCAATCTATACTAGACTCTTCAGGGCTGATTTTGATTTTGGGGGGACCTCAAGCCAAATATTTGTAAAAAATAGCATGCGGCTCCCCAAAAATTCATACTATACGCTTGTCCGAGCATGCAGCTCAGCAGGCCAGGAAAGTGGGAGGACTAGTGTACCACCCTGAACCATACCATTGTGTTGATGTCCCAATATTTATGGACCTGACTATATATATATATATATGGGATGGAAAGTATTCAGACCCCCTTATATTTTTCACTTTTTGTTATATTGCAGCCATTTGCTAAAATCGTTTAAGTTCATTTTTTTCCCTCATTAATGTACACACAGCACCCCATATTGACAGAAAAACACAGAATTGTTGACATTTTTGCAGATTTATTAACCACTTGCCGACCGCCTCACGCCTATATACGTGAGCAGAGCGGCACAGGCAGGCAAAATCACGTACCTGAAACGTGATTGCCTTCCCGCGGGTGGGGGGTCCGATCGGACCCCCCCCCGGTGCCAGCTGCGGTCGGCATTTGGTTGGGAGCGATGAGAGACGAGGGGGAGACCATCCGATCGTGGCCCCCCCCTCGCGATCGCTCCCAGCCACTGACAAACATCCCCTGCCTCTGTATAGTACACAGAGGCAGAGGATGTGATGTCATCTCTCCTCGGCTGTCAGTTTCCGTTCCAGCGCCGAGGAGAGATGACATGTAAGTAAGTGCACAACACAAACACACACAGTAGAACATGCCAGGCATACATTACACCCCCGATCCCCCCCCGATCGCCCCCCGATCCCCCCCCAATCACCCCCCCCCCCGTCACAAACTGACACCAAGCAGGTTTTTTTTTTTTTTTTTCCTGATTACTGCATAGTGTCAGTTTGTGACAGTTAGCAGTGTTAGGACAGTTACTGTAACCCCCCTGTAGGTCTAGGGTACCCCCCTTACCCCCCCTAATAAAGTTTTAACCCCTTGATCACCCCCCCTCACCAGTGTCGCTAAGCGATCATTTTTCTGATCGCTGTATTAGTGTCGCTGGTGACGGTAGTTAGGGACGTAAATATTTAGGTTTGCCGTCAGTGTTTTATAGCGACAGGGACCCCCATATACTATCTAATAAATGTTTTAACCCCTTGATTGCCCCCTAGTTAACCCTTTCACCACTGATCACCGTATAACCGTTACGGGTGACGCTGGTTAGTTCGTTTATTTTTTATAGTGTCAGGGCACCCGCCGTTTATTACCGAATAAAGGTTTAGCCCCCTAATCGCCCGGCGGTGATATGCGTCGCCCCAGGCAGCGTCAGATTAGCGCCAGTACCCCCCCTAATAAAGTTTTAACCCCTTGATCACCCCCTGTCGCCAGTGTCGCTAAGCGATCATTTTTCTGATCGCTGTATTAGTGTCACTGGTGACGCTAGTTAGGGACGTAAATATTTAGGTTCGCCGTCAGTGTTTTATAGCGACAGGGACCCCCATATACTATCTAATAAATGTTTTAACCCCTTGATTGCCCCCTAGTTAACCCTTTCACCACTGATCACCGTATAACTGTTACGGGTGACGCTGGTTAGTTAGTTTATTTTTTATAGTGTCAGGGCACCCGCCGTTTATTACCGAATAAAGGTTTAGCCCCCTGATCGCCCGGCGGTGATATGCGTTGCCCCAGGCAGCGTCAGATTAGCGCCAGTACCGCGAACACCCACGCACGCACCGTACACGCACCATACACCTCCCTTAGTGGTATAGTATCTGATCGGATCAATATCTGATCCGATCAGATCTATACTAGCGTCCCCAGCAGTTTAGGGTTCCCAAAAACGCAGTGTTAGCGGGATCAGCCCAGATACCTGCTAGCACCTGCGTTTTGCCCCTCCGCCCAGGCGAGCCCAGCCCACCCAAGTGCAGTATCGATCGATCACTGTCACTTACAAAACACTAAACGCATAACTGCAGCGTTCGCAGAGTCAGGCCTGATCCCTGCGATCGCTAACAGTTTTTTTGGTAGCATTTTGGTGAACTGGCAAGCACCAGCCCCAGGCAGCGTCAGATTAGCGCCAGTACCGCTAACACCCACGCACGCAGCATACGCCTCCCTTAGAGGTATAGTATCTGAACAGATCAATATCTGATCCGATCAGATCTATACTAGCGTCCCCAGCAGTTTAGGGTTCCCAAAAACGCAGTGTTAGCGGGATCAGCCCAGATACCTGCTAGCACCTGCGTTTTGCCCCTCCGCCCGGCCCGGCCCAGCCCACCCAAGTGCAGTATCGATCGATCACTGTCACTTACAAAACTCTAAACGCATAACTGCAGCGTTCGCAGAGTCAGGCCTGATCCCTGCGATCGCTAACAGTTTTTTTTTTAGCGTCTTGGTGAACTGGCAAGCACCAGAGGCCTAGTACACCCCGGTCGTAGTCAAACCAGCACTGCAGTAACACTTGGTGACGTGGCGAGTCCCATAAGTGCAGTTCAAGCTGGTGAGGTGGCAAGCACAAGTAGTGTCCCGCTGCCACCAAAAAGACAAACACAGGCCCGTCATGCCCATAGTGCCCTTCCTGCTGCATTCGCCAATCCTAATTGGGAACCCACCGCTTCTGCAGCGCCCGTACTTCCCCCATTCACATCCCCAACCAAATGCAGTCGGCTGCATGAGAGGCATTTTCTTTATGTCCTCCCGAGTACCCCTACCCAGCGAACCCCCCAAAAAATATGTTGTGTCTGCAGCAAGCGCGGATATAGCCGTGACACCCGCTATTATTGTCCCTCCTGTCCTGACAATCCTGGTCTTTGCATTGGTGAATGTTTTGAACGCTACCATGCACTAGTTGAGTATTAGCGTAGGGTACAGCATTGCACAGACTAGGCACACTTTCACAGGGTCTCCCGAGATGCCATCGCATTTTGAGAGACCCGAACCTGGAACCGGTTACAGTTATTATAGTTAGTTACAAAAAAAAGTGTAAAAAAAAAAAAACACAAACAAAAATATAAAATAAAAATAGTTGTCGTTTTATTGTTCTCTCTCTCTCTATTCTCTCTCTATTGTTCTGCTCTTTTTTACTGTATTCTATTCTGCAATGTTTTATTGTTATTATGTTTTATCATGTTTGCTTTTCAGGTATGCAATTTTTTATACCTTACCGTTTACTGTGCTTTATTGTTAACCATTTTTTTGTCTTCAGGTATGCCAATCACGACTTTGAGTGGTTATACCAGAATGATGCCTGCAGGTTTAGGTATCATCTTGGTATCATTCTTTTCAGCCAGCGGTCGGCTTTCATGTAAAAGCAATTCTAGTGGCTAATTAGCCTCTAGACTGCTTTTACAAGCAGTGGGAGGGAATGCCCCCCCCCCAACATCTTCCGTGTTTTTCTCTGGCTCTCCTGTCTCAACAGGGAACCTGAAAATGCAGCCGGTGATTCAGCCAGCTGACCATAGAGCTGATCAGAGACCAGAGTGGCTCCAAACATCTCTATGACCTAAGAAACCGGAAGCTACGAGCATTTTATGACGTAGATTTCGCCGGATGTAAACAGCGCCATTGGGAAATTGGGAAAGCATTTTATCACACCGATCTTGGTGTGATCAGATGCTTTGAGGGCAGAGGAGAAATCTAGGGTCTAATAGACCCCAATTTTTGCAAAAAAGAGTACCTGTCACTACCTATTGCTATCATAGGGGATATTTACATTCCCTGAGATAACAATAAAAATGATTTAAAAAAAAAAAAAATGAAAGGAACAGTTTAAAAATAAGATAAAAAAATAATAATAATAAAGAAAAAAAAAAAAAAAAAAAAAAAAGCACCCCTGTCCCCCCTGCTCTCGCGCTAAGGTGAACGCAAGCGTTGGTCTGGCGTCAAATGTAAACAGCAATTGCACCATGCATGTGAGGTATCGCCGCGAAGGTCAGATCGAGGGCAGTAATTTTAGCAGTAGACCTCCTCTGTAAATCTAAAGTGGTAACCTGTAAAGGCTTTTAAAGGCTTTTAAAAATGTATTTAGTTTGTCGCCACTGCACGTTTGTGCGCAATTTTAAAGCATGTCATGTTTGGTATCTATGTACTCGGCCTAAGATCATCTTTTTTATCTCATCAAACATTTGGGCAATATAGTGTGTTTTAGTGCATTAAAATGTAAAAAAGTGTGTTTTTTCCCCAAAAAATGCGTTTGAAAAATCGCTGCGCAAATACTGTGTGAAAAAAAAAAATGAAACACCCACCATTTTAATCTGTAGGGCATTTGCTTTAAAAAAAATATATAATGTTTGGGGGTTCAAAGTAATTTTCTTGCAAAAAAAAATTATTTTTTTATGTAAACAATAAGTGTCAGAAAGGGCTTTGTCTTCAAGTGGTTAGAAGAGTGGGTGATGTGTGACATAAGCTTCTAGATGTTGTGCATAAAATTCCAGGACAGTTCAAACCCCCCCCAAATGACCCCATTTTGGAAAGTAGACACCCCAAGCTATTTGCTGAGAGTCATGTTGAGTCCATGGAATAATTTATATTGTGACACAAGTTGCGGGAAAGAGACAATTTTTTATTTTTTTTATTTTTTTTTGCGCAAAGTTGTCACTAAATGATATATTGCTCAAACATGCCATGGGAATATGTGAAATTACACCCCAAAATACATTCTGTTGCTTCTCCTGAGTACGGGGATACCACATGTGTGGGACTTTTTGGGAGCCTAGCCGCGTACGGGACCCCGAAAACCAAGCACCGCCTTCAGGCTTTCTAAGGCCGTAAATTTTTGATTTCACTCTTCACTGCCTATCACAGTTTCGGAGGCCATGGAATGCCCAGGTGGCACAAAACCCCCCCAAATGACCCCATTTTGGAAAGTAGACACCCCAAGCTATTTGATGAGAGGTATAGTGAGTATTTTGCAGACCTCACTTTTTGTCACAAAGTTTTGAAAATTGAAAAAAGAAAAAAAAAATTTTTTTTCTCGTCTTTCTTTATTTTCAAAAACAAATGAGAGCTGCAAAATACTCACCATGCCTCTCAGCAAATAGCTTGGGGTGTCTACTTTCCAAAATGGGGTCATTTGGGGGGGGTTTGTGCCACCTGGGCATTCCATGGCCTCCGAAACTGTGATAGGCAGTGAGGAGTAAAATCAAAAATGTACGCCCTTAGAAATCCTGAAGGCGGTGCTTGGTTTTCGGGGTTCCGTATGCGGCTAGGCTCCTAAAAAGTCCCACACATGTGGTATCCCCGTACTCAGGAGAAGCAGCTAAATGTATTTTGGGGTGCAATTCCACATATGCCCATGGCCTGTGTGAGCAATATATCATTTAGTGACAACTTTGTGCAAAAAAAAAAAAAAAAAAATTGTCACTTTCCCGCAACTTGTGTCAAAATATAAAACATTCCATGGACTCAACATGCCTCAAAGCAAATAGCTTGGGGTGTCTACTTTCCAAAATGGGGTCATTTGGGGGGGGTTTATGTCATCTGGGCATTTTATGGCCTTCAAAACCGTGATAGGTAGTGAGGAGTAAAATCAAAAATGTACGCCCTTAGAAATCCTGAAGGCGGTGCTTGGTTTTCGGGGCCCCGTACGCGGCTAGGCTCCCAAAAAGTCCCACACATGTGGTATCCCCGTACTCAGGAGAAGCAGCTAAATGTATTTTGGGGTGCAATTCCACATATGCCCATGGCCTGTGTGAGCAATATATCATTTAGTGACAACTTTTTGTAATTTTTTTTTTTTTTTTTTTTTTTGTCATTATTCAATCACTTGAGACAAAAAAAATGAATATTCAATGGGCTCAACATGCCTCTCAGCAAATTCCTTGGGGTGTCTACTTTCCAAAATGGGGTCATTTGTGGGGGTTTTGTACTGCCCTGCCATTTTAGCACCTCAAGAATCGACATAGGCAGTCATAAATTAAAGGCTGTGTAAATTCCAGAAAATGTACCCTAGTTTGTAGACGCTATAACTTTTGCGCAAACCAATAAATATACACTTATTGACATTTTTTTTACCAAAGACATGTGGCCGAATACATTTTGGCCTAAATGTATGACTAAAATTGAGTTTATTGGATTTTTTTTAGAACAAAAAGTAGAAAATATCATTTTTTTCAAAATTTTCAGTCTTTTTCCGTGTATAGCGCAAAAAATAAAAACGGCAGAGGTGATCAAATACCATCAAAAGAAAGCTCTATTTGTGGGAAGAAAAGGACGCAAATTTCGTTTGGGTACAGCATTGCATGACCGCGCAATTAGCAGTTAAAGCGACGCAGTGCCGAATTGTAAAAAGTGCTCTGGTCAGGAAGGGGGTAAATCCTTCCGGGGCTGAAGTGGTTAAAAAAGAAAAACTGAAATATCACATGATCCTAAGTATTCAGACCCTTTGCAGTGATACATTTAACTCAGGCGCTGTCCATTTCTTCTGAACATCCTTGAAATGGTTCTACACCTTCATTTGAGTCTAGCTGTGTTTGATTATACTGATTGGACTTGATTAGGAAAGCCACACATCTGTTTATATAAGACTTACAGCTCACAGTGCATGTCAGAGCAAATGTGAATCATGAGGTCGAAGGAACTGCCTGAAGAGTTTAGAGACAGAATTGTGGCAAGGCACAGATCTGGCCAAGGTTACAAAAAAATTTCTGCTGCACTTAAGGTTCCTAAGAGCACAGTGGCCTCCATAATCCTTAAATGGAAGACATTTGGGACAACCACAACCCTTCCTAGAGTTGGCCGTCCGGCCAAACTAAGCTATCGGGGAAGAAGAGCCGTGTTGGGAGAGAGGTAAAGAAGAACCCAAAGATCACTGTGGCTGAGCTCCAGAGATGCAGTCGGGAGATAGGAGAAAGTTTTAGAAAGTCAACTATCACTGCAGCCCTCCAGCAGGGGGGGGATTGTGGATATTATTACAGTGGGGGAGATTGTGGATATTATTACAGTGGGGGAGATTGTGGATATTATTACAGTGGGGGAGATTGTGGATATTATTACAGTGGTACAGTGGGGGAGATGTGGAAAGTATTACAGTGGGGGAGATGTGGATATTACAGTGGGGGAGATGTGGATATTCTAGTGGGGGAGATGTGGATATTTCAGTGGGGAAGATTGTGCATATTACAGTGGGGGAGATGACGTGGATATTACAGTGGGGGAGATGACGTGGATATTACAGCAGTGGGGGAGATGACGTGGATATTACAGTGGTGGAGACTGTGGATATTACAGTGGGGAGATTCATTGTGGATATTACAGTGGGGACTATATGGTGGTGGAATTTTCACAGGTTTTTGTAAATTCAATGAATTGCATTTTGCACATTTATCCAAAATGACTTTTAGCTTAGCCATATATTTTTCTAATTATTTTTAATATTTTTGGTGTTCTTGTCAATTCATGTGTTTACGTTTACGTAAAGGATTGCTGCTTCCACTGAGTTTTAGGTGATTTTTGTGGTCGGCCGCACAAGATCGCTTTTAGGTCTTAGCGCAGTTTCTTTCCTTTTTTCCAGGTGAGCCCCCCTGCCTTCCCTGACTGGCGAGTCGGGCGACCAACTGCCCACTGTGCCCAGTGTTCCGTCCTCCCCTGGAACGTTCTCCAGGCTACCAAAGTGCCTCCACATCCTGCCTCTACTTTGGGGAAGGAATCAGTCCATAGGACTCCACACACACAGTGTGGTCAAGACGAGCAGAGGAACAGAGGAGCTTGAACGCCCTGCGTCATTTAAATCCCCTGTATGGGAGCACATTGGCTTCCCTGTCAAATATGATGATGAAGGAGAGAGGCTAGTGGATAAACCATGACGGTGTGTAGGCACTGTGGCACAAGAAAGCCATATGACACTGGAAACACATCAAACATGGCCACGCATTTGAAGCGACATCACCCCGGTGTTTCACTGACAGGAGGGAAAACGAAAGCTGCTCAAGAACAGCTGATCACCACAGCATTTAAGCAGCCCCTTGTTGCACAATCAGACCAGGCTAAAGCCATCTCAAAAGCTATCAGTGTGTTTATAGGTGCAGACATGAGGCCATATTCGGTTGTGCAAAACGAGGGCTTTAAACACATGCTGAAAGTGCTTGAGCCACATTACAACATCCCGTCATGCATCCACTTCAGCAAAAAGATTGTGCCAGATCTTTATGAGCAGGAGAAGAAAAAAGTTGTGGATGAACTATCCCGAGCATCCTCTGTTGCACTCACGACAGACGGGTGGACGTCCAGGGGAACAGAGAGCTATGTGACGATAACCGCTCACTTCATCACAGCAGACTGGGAGATTTGGCATCACAGAAGAGAATCTCAGTCAATAGGATGGACCGTCTCCTTGGGAGGATCAGGAAGGTGGTTTCCTACTTCCACCAAAGCACAACAGCTGCTCATGTGCTTAAGACAAAGCAAGAAATGCTAAAGCTGCCTACTCATAAGCTCATGCATGATGTCCCAACAAGGTGGAACTCCACTTATGATATGCTGGAGCGTTATCTGGAGCAGCAGGCAGCTATATACTCTGCATTGACTGATAAGACCCTGAAGAAAATTGTCAAAGACATCATTATCCTGTCTCATGAAGTTGTGAGAGTGGAAGAGGAGGTCCTCCAGGTGCTTAAACCCCTCAAAGCTGTTACATCTCTGCTGAGCACTGAAAGTTCACCATCTGTGTCAATGATCCTGCCGCTGAAAACAAGGATTCTACAATCCATGGCTCCAAGTGACGAAGACAGCACCATCACTCGAGATGTCAAGACTGCCATTAGAGAGGACCTGCAGCACAGATACACTTCAACCCCTACTCTACAGGACTACCTTCACAGATCTACTGCCCTGGATCCGAGGTTCAAGTCCCTGTCTCACATGGACCCTGCCCTACACCAGAGGACATACAGTGACCTCACCAGTGAGATTGTGAGCAGTCTGGGCACTGAAGACTGCGATGAGGTAAACAAAAAGAATATTTTTAAAAAATGATAAATTTAAATCTAAATACATTTTTTATTTTCGTAATAATGGCTTTTATTAAATGTTATTATTTTAATGTTTCATAGACATGAAAAATGTGGCAATAATATTTCCACATTTTTCATGTCTATGAAACATGAAAATAAATAATAGGTTTAATTAATCAACAAAAGAAGTCAGCGATGGCAGAGCTTTTTGGAGAGACCTTTGCCAGCAAAGACAACAAGACTCCTGCTGACATCATCAAAGAGGAGGTGGCATCCTACCTGGCAGCAAGCGGCATTACAGTGGATGGTGATCCGCTGACATGCTGGAAAAGCAATGAATGTAAATACCCTCATATGGCCACGATGGCAAGATGCTATCTCGCTGTGCCAGGCTCTTCAGTTGCTTCCGAGAGAGTGTTCTCAACAGCAGGGGACATAGTGACTGCAACGAGGTCCACACTCTCCCCAGACAATGTAGACATCCTTGTTTTTTTAAAAAAAGAATTTGAAATTATAAGCTCTGAAATGCTTTGCTTTCTTTCTTTAATTCCTCTTTTATTCTTCTATGTTTATTTGTCTTGTCTTTTTTTTTTGTTGTTAATCTGAAAATGATCCGAACCGTGACTCCTGATCAGAGGAACGATCCGAACCGTGAGTTTTTTGATCCGTTGCACCCCTAACTTAAACCCAATTGAGCATCTCTGGAGAGACCTAAAAATGGCTGTCCATCAACGTTTACCATCCAACCTGACAGAACAGAGGATCTGCAAGGAGGAATGGCAGAGTATCCCCAAATCCAGGTATTCAGGGTCTGAATACTTAGGACCATGTGATATTTCAGTTTTTCTTTTTTAATAAATCTGCAAAAATGTCAACAATTCCATGTTTTTCTCTCAATATGGGGTGCTGGGTTTACATTAATGAGGAAAAAAAATGAACTTAAATGATTTTAGCAAATGGCTGCAATATAACAAAGAGTGAAACATTTAAGGGGGTCTGAATACTTTCCGTCCCCACTGTATATATATACAGTGCTCGGAGCTCGTTAACTTTAATCCGTTTGGTTGTAGATGAAACAATAGATTCCTAGTGGTGAAGGCCTAAGGCTTCTGAGCACAGTGTTCCAGCAATGCAGTAAAGTGTTCTTGGGTAAGAATGTGTGTGCATAGTGTTCTGTAATGGCGGCAGTGAATAGATAAAAGATCGAGCAGCTTGCCCTCTCACCAATGACCCAAATCGATACGAGGCCCTCTGGACAGGAACACGTAAAGCGACAAATGGGCAGCGGGTCTCAGCTCAGCTACACATTTTTACTGCCCTCCAAACGCAAGTATAAAGTAGCATCTCACTGTGCTTTATGACCTTTAGCATTAGGATAATCATTCACACAGCACACCAGGTGCTCTATGGCTCTATCACAGTGTGGCACATGCCTGTTGGGTACTGACTTTGTTATGGCTGTACTGTGTTACAGTCTGTCACACACAGTACAGCCCTAAACTAACAGTTACCCAACAGCCATGTGGCACACTGTGATAGAGCTATAGAGCACCTGCTGTGCTATGTGAATGATTATCCTGATGATAAAGATCAAAAGGCATAGTGAGGATTCTGCAGTACTTAAGATATTAGAATGTGCAATTCCAGGCTCCACTCATTGTATGCTGCCAGTGCCACGCTACCCGCTGCTGCTGGGATTAGTTTTACCAGTCCTGCTCTCTGCCAGCTGCCTCATATAGCCTGAGCAAAGCGGAGCAGGTACAGAGCAGTGCATTACATTCAGAACACTCAACCACCAGGAAGGAAGAGAGAGAGACAGCCAGAACTACTGAGCATGCAGCACAGCGCTGATATTGTACATACACCTGATACAGAACAAAAAGTCCCTGCAATGCTCCCAACTCCTGTGCCCCTCTGTTGATCTGATGGGGCCTGGGGAAATGTGTTTATAAACTGCCCCTAAGCAAGTAGAAGCAGGGGTGTCATTTAGTAATAAGGTCTAGTACCATTTTTTGTATTTGGCAAAAATGAACTATAAAGCTGCCCAGGCCCCCCCCCCTGCTGAGCTGATGAGGCCTGGGCCCAGTACAACAGGACCGGTTTAACTGCCTTATCAGCAGCCCTGCCTGGAGGAGTGTGGGGACCAGGATATACAGAAGTAGACAGAAAAGGGATCCGGAAAGGAAAGGGTGGATGGACCTGCACTGAAGGCAAACGTGAATAAATGAAAAAAACATCCTGTGAGAGCAGTTTTAGGCAACGCTTGATGGTGTTTTTATATATTACACAAGGAGAAGTGCCTTTTTTCTTTCCTTCTGAACTTACAGAGCCTGGACAAGTGTTGAGAACCTCAAGTAGACAGAAAAGACAATTGGACAGGAAAGGGTGCATTTACTTGCACTAAGAAACAACCTGGAAGGAACTGGGAGAGAGACTAAGCAGAAAGACATGGGAGCAGAGAGATGCATACTACAGACTTATAGGGCGTACACGCGGTCGGAATTTGTTCGGACATTCCGACAACAAAATCCTAGGATTTTTTCCGACGGATGTTGGCTCAAACTTTTTTGGTCTACACACGGTCGCACAAAGTTGTCGGAATTTCCGATCGCCAACCACGCGGTCACGTACACCACATACGACGAGACTAGAAAAGGCCGGTTCAGAACCAAGCGCCCTTTGGGCTCCTTTTGCTAATCTCGTGTTAGTAAAAGTTTGGTGAGAGACGATTCGCGCTTTTTCAGACTCATGGCTTTCAGATCATTTTCTGCCATTCAGTTTGTGCTTGTGGGTTTGTATCTGCTCTTCAGTGCGTGCAGCAAGTTCCCCGTGACTTTAGGTAGTCATTGTATTCTTGTTCGTTCGTTACTGGTTTTCAGGTCGCTCTTCACAGGCCTTGCTGTTCTTCAGTGCGTTCTGTTGCTTCGTTCTGAGCAGCCAACTGTTTTCTAGCCATGTTTCATATGCGTACTCCTCGTAGAGTTCGTGCTGTGCGGGGGCTTGGTGTTGGGGTACTGACCTTGACACAAGTCCAGTCCATGAACAGGGTGGGGAGGAGTTCATGGACCAAGAATTGGTTGGTTCAGCGTGACCAGTTCTCTCATATGCCTTTGCTCCATGAGATCCGTGAGAATAATCCTGATGATTTCAGGAACTTTCTCAGGATGACGGACCCCGTGTTTCACCGTCTGTTGGCTTCGCTGACCCCTTATATTAGCAGGCAGAATACCTGCATGAGGCAAGCCATCACTCCGGAGCAGAGGTTGGTCGCTACCCTGCAGTATTTGGCGACAGGGAGAAGCCTGCAGGACTTGAAGTTCTCGACAGGCATCTCCCCCCAGGCTCTGGGGATCATTATCCCAGAGACCTGTTCTGCCATCATCCAGGTCCTGCAGAAGGAGTATATGAAGGTAAGATTTTTATCCTTTTATATCACATTTTATTGTATTGAATGTTTGATAATATCTTGTATTTCTTTCCTCATTTCCTAATTACCATGATTGGAATATTCTGTGAATGTCCCCTTTGTTCTCATGCATGCTGGATTTTTATGTAATTATTATTTTAGGTCCTTCATACATATTTGCCCTTCACTAACCTCCCCAGCATGGTGTCTCCTGGCCTATATTCACCTCATGTAGTCAATACACAATGTATTTTATCAGCTCCATAGTAGTGCTTTACCCCAAACACCCCCTAAAATGTTTGGAAATGTTATTTTTGATTTAAATTCAGGCAGAGTGGCAGAGGCTTTTTTTTGTGGTGTCCCCAAATATTTTTTAGTAACCCTCCCTCCCCCCAACTGCTAAGTCAGCTGATCCCAATTCTCTATCTATCCTCAATCATCTATCTGCTGACTTTGCCAAACCCATACACACTATACCCACCTCTTTACTAGTCAGATTTATGGATGAATTCCCCAAAGCATGTAGTGCAAGGGCCTGCCTGTTTACTTTCAAATGGTACTGTTTAAAGTTTTTGTATCCTATTATTATCTTGACAGGTAATAGCAGAATGTCCAAATGTCCTCAAATGTGTACAGTGTGTATTTATATCTTTGTATTATGACACTTCTTACCTTTCCAGTGGGCTGCCAGTAGTGTAACTAAGGAGGGGCTGTTCAAAGTAATACCCATTATTTAGGCATTCATCTCTCAATGAAGTGAAGAGGGTTACCTGTCCAAGATTTCCACACACCCCCTATAATGTTAGAAATGGCCCATGGGAGGGGGGGAGGGGGAATATGATAGGTGTACCTTATACTTTGGCCTTGTTAAATTCCCCTTACTAAATGCTATCTGGAGGTTGCCCCATAATGTTTGTGTCTAATCTGCTTGCCATGTTTCTGTGAAAAAATAGTAATGTTTATTGTTTTTTCCTCAACAGTTTCCTTCCACGCCACAGGAATGGCAGACTGTGGCCTCCCACTTTGCCCAGCGGTGGGACTTTCCTAACTGCGGAGGGGCAATTGATGGGAAACACGTCCACATCATCCCACCACACAACTCGGGGTCGTACTATTATAATTACAAGGGGTTCAATAGTATAGTGATGTTAGCAGTGGTGTCGGCTAAATACGACTTCTTGTATGTGGACGTGGGGAAGAATGGCCGGATGTCCGATGGTGGAGTCATCGCCCAGACGAAGTTCTACAGGCGTCTCCAGAATGGCAGCTTGGACTTGCCAGCTCCAGAGGACAATGTTGAAGGACTCCCATTTGTGTTCGTTGCTGATGAAGCGTTTGCGCTGGGGGACCACCTGATGCGGCCATTCCCAATGAGGACCCTCACCCCGGAACAGAGGGTTTTTAATTACCGGCTGGCCAGAGCCCAAAGAGTGGTGGAGAACACATTTGGAATCCTGGCCAGCCGGTTCCGCCTATTTATGACACCCATCCATATGGCGGAGTATAAATTGAACCATATTATACTTGCGTGCTGTGTTCTCCATAACTTTTTAAGGAAACATTCAGCCAACTATGCTGGCTCAGTTGGGCCTGAGGCTGGAATCATACATCAAACCACACTGACGGCGCTTGAAAGTGGCCGTCCTGGCTTGCCCTCCCTGAGTGCCCGTGATGTCCGGTTACGCTACCTGGAGTTCTTTGCGGGTAGGGGGGCTATCAATATGCCAGACAATCTGTGAAGCCTTTTTATAATAAAAAAACCAAAAAAATTATTTGTGGACATTTACTGCTTGTGTTTGTTTTAGCTGACCCTGACAGAAATGTTTTGAGTGCAGAAAATGGCATGATTGTGTAACCTTATACAAAGCACTGTTGGCTGTTATTTACTAAATGCAAAAACACATTTCACTACAAGTGCACTTGCAACTGCACTGAAACTGCACTTGTAGTGCAAAATGGATTTGCCCTTAGGAAATAACCCCCATTTTCTCAGAAAACAACAATTACATCACCCCAAAAGTGTTGTAGCGTTGAGACAATAATCCACACATTCTTGATTAACAATCTTTTTAATACCTGCACAATCAAATGTGCATTTACCAAAGGTTTTTCAAACAAACCAACATGTTTGTTGTATAACAATTTTTGTGGTGGCATTATCCAAAATCAAAATGTCCATTTTATAGAAAACAGGCCTGTGTAAAACCAACAAGAAAGACACAAATCTTGAACTTACAAACGTCACATTTGGTCGAATTTGAAAGCAATATCAGACATGAGTATTTAGGAACTGTGTTTGATATTGCGTTCAGAAGGGGGAAATCACCCCAGGAAAAGCCAAATTTGGAAGATGCACACAAATTTCCCAATGTCAACATGTGCGACCTGCCATCACGGGGGATCAAGGGATGTGTTTTGGGGGAGAAACCCCTTCCTCACCGCTACTTTATTATTGAGGAAGGGGTTGCACCCCCAAAACGCGTCCATTGATCTCCCGTGATGGCAGATAGCACATGTTGACACACTGTGCATCCTCCAAATTTGGCTTTGGGAAAAATCACAAAAACATTTAGCACATTGTAGCACACAAAAGAAGAAAGTGATTTGGAGAGGTTTTAAACTCGCCCCAAAACATCAATGATGTTTTTATATTTTGGAATAACATCATTGATGTTTTGCTTGATGATTTCCAATTGTAAATTACACCCCATGATCTCCCCGATCAGGATCTGGGCACTTTCGGATGTGAAAGGATCTGGATCCACAACATCACGATCACCTAAAAAGAGAGGAACCCCAAAATAAATTTGGTTTAAAAAAAATGCCGCCATCCATCTCTTATCTGAGCCTGTGGTTGCAGACACTCACCTGTTGTGGTGACTAGTTCCACCACGTCTTCATCCTCCTGCTCAGCTTGTGTTGGGGGGATTTCCCCTTCTTCCAGAGGGGGGGGGGCTCTGGTCTCCTCAGATGAGGGGTGTCCTCCGAGTCTTTTCTCCCCTATGTCAAACAAAAATGGTATACTTAGCACACAGATATTTAATGTCAGAACTAGAAATAGGAAACATTGCTTGGAAGTGAGTACAATTGTCAATTTTAGCAGAGTTCCAAGATGTAGCATTTTCAGTGTCCTTTGTCAAGCTGCAATACTTTACCTGTTTGGTACAAGCTTCACAGATGGAGACCCCCCTATAGTATACACTGGAGCACCTGTGTGGCCCCCCTAATAAAAATGGTGTTCTGGGGTCCCACACTAGTGCTCCAGTGTCCAGATGTGAAAACAGCTGCTGAGTGTCCTCTCCTTACACAGAATCTAGTTTGCATTTCATTCTAGTAACAAAGCCATCTACACAACCCAATTCTTTGAAGACAAGTATAGGGCGTCAAAATGGTGGCCAAATGCATATGGGATAAACAATGGTATTTTATAGTTGGAACGAAAAATGTTTGATCCGAACGAATAATGTGCCCATGAACATGAAAGTTGCCATTTTAAACTGTACAACAGTTCCTAAAAGCACATGGAGCAGCACGAACGTAATAAACACAAAAAGAATAGGAACACAGCACAACTACTTACTTTTTTGCAGCACTCTCCGGATCTTTCTGTACTGCTCATGTTCTGGTAATTTGAGGTCCGACCACCGGTTCCTGAGCTGATCTTTCGATCGTCGTACCCCGAAATTCCGGTGCAGACTCCTGACCACTTTCGCCATGATCTTGGCCTTTCGGATATTGGGGTTGGGGTAAGGCCCATACTTTCCATCATAGTCGGCCTTCTTCAGAATGTCCACCATCTCCAACATCTGCCCAAAGGACATATTTGAGTCCTTAAATCTCCTTCTGGATCGGGACGTTTCAGGCTCCGGCCTTTCCTCCTCCTCCTCCTCCTCATTGCTACAATTAGCACGCACCTGCTGTCTATCCGCCATGTGCTCTTCCCCCACTGCGCCGAACGAAAAGGGGCGGGGAATAGACTAGAAAGAACGTCAGGGGCGGGCGGAGTTATAAGCATGCGCAGTGTGTATAAAGCGTAACACACGTGCGTATTACGTACGATCTGTGAGCGGAGGAAGGAGCATCGGAGACGCCGATCGTGATAACGAAGGTAAGATCTAAACTTGCGCCTATACTGCTTCGAAATGGATGCCTATATTGTAACAAGATTAGGGGAGTTTTGCCTGACATTAGGGTTTGTCTTGTGTTGTGTCTTGCAGAGAAAATGGATGGGTTCAACGACCACAATTTCCTGCCCCTGTTCATAGACAAGTACAGGGAGCTGCCCTGTCTGTGGCAAGTGAGACACCCCCACTATAATCACAAACAAAAGAGGCAGGCAGCGCTGGAGAAACTGCTGGAGTTGGTGAAGCCGGTGGTCCCCACAGCAACCATCCCTTATTTAAAAGCCAAAATTGGTGGCCTGAGGAGCACTTATCTTAGGGAGCGCAAGAAGGTCACAGATTCCCAGAGATCTGGAGCTGCAGCAGATGACGTTTATGTCCCCAGGCTGTGGTACTATGAGAGACTGCGATTTCTGTCAGACCACACTGAAGTCAGGGAATCCCTCTCCACTCTTCCTTCCACGCTTCCTTCCATCCCAGCTGAGGCTTCTGATGTCCAACCTGGGCCTTCCAGCCAGGAATAAGTGGAGGAGCCCAGCTGGAGCCAGGTATAGCATTGTTCTCCAGATTTCTGGGCAATAAATAAATGATGTTTACTAGATGTTATTATTGATCACTAATTGCTGATCGAAAAAAGTGTTTTACATATCAATAGACAGTAGTGGGCACCCAAAATTGGGACAAGAATGAAAAATGCTGGGCTCAGAAGGATAGTCTGTTATATTTGTTAACATTCAATTTGCAACAGTCAGGAGGTGAAAATTGTGTGTGATTGATTGAAAAAATACTAAAACTATGTCCCTTTTTCATACTCAGGAAGACCTCAGCCAGGAGGAGGTTGTGGAATGTGGCAGTCAGGAGGAGGCGGGGGTTAGTGGCAGCCAGGAGGAGGCGGGGATTAGTGGCAGTCAGGAGGAGGCGGGGCTAAGTGTCAGCCAAGAGAAGCCTGGGACCAGTCGCAGCCTGACTGAGTCTCAGGTCCCTCCCCTCCGCCTGCCATATAAATGAGCCAGGAAGGTCACTCCGAGTCCCGTGCAGGATTCAGCGTTCAGGCTGATCCAGGAGGCTTCGGCGTCCCTCAGAGCCTTACCAACTCCTGAAGAGGCCTTTGCCTGCATGGCTGCCACCAAATTGCAGGGCATGCAGGAGGGTCAATGCAGGCTCTGTGAGAACCTGCTTTATAAAGTCCTACGTAAGGGGGTGAGTGGGGAACTAACACCCAAGATCGACGTGGTTGAGTTGGACCATCCTCCTCCTCCTCCTCCTCCTCCTCCTCCTCCTCCTCCCCCTCCTCCTGCTGCCACAACTCCACCACCACAGCCACCGCGTGGAAGGAAGTGTGGAAGGAAGACCAAAGAGTGATGACCCTGGGTTCAGTCTAGTCTGACAGAAGATGCAGTCTCTTGTATGACCACAGCCTGGGGACACAGATGTCATCTGCTGCTTTCCGGATCTCTGGGACTTCTGGACCAGACTGCCCTCCCTTAGATATGGACTCCTCAGGCCACCAATTTTGCTTAAAAATAGTTGATGTCTGCCCTGGGGGTACAAGGCTTCACCCACTTCTGCAGTTTCTCCAGCGTTGCCTACCTCTTTGTTTAGTTGTGACCCCTTAATAAAAATTTTTAGGTAAATTATACTCTCCTGTGTGTGTGTTTTCATCCAAAAAGGACAGTTTGTTGGTGAGGATTCAGGTACATTTCTAACATAAAATGTGAAATTAACAAGAGACAACAACACCAAACAATATCCTACAGATTAAATAGAACAACATATCAATGGTGTTGTGGGAACTTGTCACAAAAAACACACACAAACATTTTCGGGAGTACAAATCAAAATCGCAAAAAAAATAACAATAAAATACAAACACAAAAAAAGAATCTACATTAAAGCCAAAAAATATATAAAAAATATACAAAAATATGTTGTCAGATGTGAGAAATCAAAATATATTGAGGGAATCACGATAAATAGTAACAAAATAAGTTTGTGAGAAGTGTGTGTGAATATGAGCAGCAAAACTACTTAATTCTTGTCACATTATAAAGAAGAAGAGAGTGCGCTGTATTAAACCATTTTGAACATTGCAGCGTGACGAAAGTGCTGTATCCATTGCGAACGCTAAGTTTACCAGAACGAGCTGTTCCGTCTTGGAATTTCTTCTGAGCATGCGTGGCACTTTGTGCGTCGGAACAGGCCACACACGGTCGGAATTGACGCGATCGGATTTTGTTGTCGGAAAATTTTATCTCCTGCTCTCCAACTTTGTGTGTCAGAAAATTAGATGAAAATTGTCCGATGGAGCCCACACACGGAATTTCTGACAACACGCTCCGATCGGACATTTTCCATCGGAAAATCCGACCGTGTGTACGGGGCATTAAACAGTTTTTTTGCAAGATTCCATGTTATATTTCTGCAGCAGACGGACAGCAGTCACTCATATTGAAAAAAAAACAGCATACATAAGGACAAGAAAAATGTGGTTACTTTTTGCATCCAAACAAGGGCTGTTTTTTGTATCTGAACATATAAATCAGAGTGCACAGTGCTGTGTAAAAAGCAGAAGGAATGATTGCTAAGCTTACATGCTTTTGTGGCAACAGAATCAGTAATTACTTTGAATATCTGAAAAATCAGACGTGATTGCTAAAGCTATGGATTGTATTACTATTATTTGCAAAGATGGTGGTCACTTTGTGAGGGTCTGGGGGGTTTGAGGAGTAAAGAAGGGATCTTGGAGGTCTAAAGAGGAAAGGGGAAATTTTAGGGGTCCGAGTAGGAGAGGGGAGAGGTCTGTGGGTCTGAAGAAGAGAGATTAGAGATCTGGGAAGTCTGAGGGGGAGAAGGTGGGTCTGAGGGGGACAAGCTGGGTCTGAGGAGGAGAGGGGGGTCTAAAGAAGAGAAGGGTGAGGTCTGGGGGGGTTTGAGGAGGAGAGGGGTGATTAGAGAGGGGAGGTCAAGAGCTGAGTTGCCCCCCCCTCTTCCCCCTTGTACTTACAGATCACACTGTAATGCAGCTGCTTCTTCCTCTTTCCAGTCATGACAAGGGTAGAGAGGAAGAATAGCAGTCTACCCTCAGGCACAGAAGTGCCGTGCTGAGACTGGGGAGAGTTCTCAGTCTCAGCACCTGCAAAAGTAAAATCCTCTCTCCAGCTGCAGCTTTCGGCTGCTGCTTCTTCTGACAGGAGTTACACTGCAACCACTCCTGTCAGTGAGGAGCAAGATGAGTGGTCACATTGCCAGCGCACCCCCCCCCATTCTCCCAGCATGGCATCCGGACACCCTTATCATGGCCCTGGTTGCCACCACCTGATGCTGTTTCACTCTTACAAGCTCTCACTTTCTCTCAGAGAAGTCAAAATATCACTCCGCCTGTCAGCCAGGGCTTACACACAGTGGCTGTGGGCTGCGGCAGCCAGAACTATAATCATAGCATCGGCAAATGCGGCCAGCTTCTGCCAACCGCAATTAAGATGAAAAAAAGTTCCAAATCTTCTGATGCCTAGAAACACTACTTAACCCACTTTGGGCTCAGGGAAATGTTGGCTGTGGATTTTTTTTGTAATCAGTGTGGGCAGTGTGTGTCAGGGCACAGTGGGCCCCCCTTTCCTCTGGGCCAGTGTGCACTGCACCCTCTGCACACATGGATGATACGCCACTGGTAATGTGTATGTGCACATGGGAGTAAAGCATTGAGAGAGCGGTGCAGCAATTGTAGCAATCCCTAGGGGTGTGTGCTGACATATAAATAATTATAGTGAGGTGTAATACTAAGAATGCCTATGCCATGTGTAGACAGATGCCTACAGAAGGGTTAATGTTTTTTTCCTGCTGGCTCATGTCCTGCAGTTATCTGGGTCAAGTCTGCTGTCTTTCTTGTGAAACTTTTACAATGTAGATGTGTGGCAGATCTGAGGGACTGTAACCCAGGAATAATCCGCGCTACACCCACACAAATGAAAATAGCCTAAATGATGAAACGAAATACCTTGTATATTAAAAATGTTGTGAAATAAGTGCTGCAACCTAAAAAAAAACTGAATTTACTGAACTTATTTCACATTTATATTTTTATATTATTATATATGGACTTTTTTTTTTCATTTAATTAATTTTTTATTGTGTTCACCTAATTTTTATTTATATGATAGATCTGGGGGACTGATTGGTTAGTTCTTCCCGCTAATCTTTCACAGATCCACGTAAAAAGGGTCCTTCAGTGCCTCAAGAGGGAGCTGCTGGAAATACAGACAAGATGTAAACTGTTATGCTGCCGGATGGTGCCTCTGTCTGGGGTTTCCTGAGGTTTTGGGAACCTGAGGACTCTTAACTACCAAGGATGGACTGATAGCTTTTTAAAGATCATTGCCAAAAATGGACTATATGGACTCTGTGCTACCTCTGGTAAATTATTTACCAACCATGGCCTGTAATGTACATTAGAGACTCTCTGCTGTTATTCAGGTGTGATTACCTTATGGGCACTAGGAATGGGCACCCCCCGGTTCGGTTTGCACCAGAACATGCGAACAGGCAAAAAATTTGTGCGAACATGCGAACCCTTTTAAAGTCTATGGGACACATGAATGATCAAAAGTGCTAATTTTAAAGGCTTATATGCAAGTTATTGCCATAAAAAAAGTGTATGGGGACCCAGGTACTGCCCCAGGGGACATGTATCAATGCAAAAAAAAGTTTTTAAAGCTGACGTTTTTTCAGGAGCAGTGATTTTATTAATGCTTAAAGTGAAACAATAAAAATGAAATATACCTTTAAATATCATGTCTGAGGGTCTCCTTAGTCTGCCTGTAAAGTGGCGCATCTGTCTCATGTGTTTTACTGTGCCGCAGGACAGGAAATGACAGGAAAAAATGTCATTTAAAATTGCTCGCGGCTGTAATGTATTGCCGGGTCCTGGCAATATAGATAAAAATCAATGAAAAAATTGTCGTGGGTCCCCCCCACCCAGTTCATACCAGGCCCTTTGGGTCTGGTATATACTTTAAGGGGAACTCCATGCCAAAATTTACAAAAAAAAATGGCGTGGGTCTCCCCCAAAACCCATACCAGACTCTTATCCGAGCAAGCAGCCTGAACCATACCAGGCCTCCTGACCTTAACTTGGGAAGGATGCTTTGGGGTCCCCCGCAAAGCACCCTGTCCCCACAACCCTGGCCATTGGTTGTGGGGGTCTGCAGGCAGGGGGCTTATCAGAATATGGAAACCCCCTTTAACAAGGGGGCCCCCAGATCCCACCCCCCTATGTGACTGGGTAACAGGTACACTGTACCCCTACCCATTCACCCAAAAAAGTGTCAAAAAATAAAAACCACAAAACACAGTTTTTGACAATTCTTTTATTAACCACTTCAGCCCCGGAAAAGATTTGCCCCCTTCCTGACCAAGCCATTTTTTGTGATATGTCACTGCGTCAATTTAAATGACAACTGCACGTTGTATGACGTTGTACCCAAGCAAAATTTATATACTTTTTTCCCCACAAATATAGCTTTTTTTTGGTGGTATTTGATCACCTCTGCTGTTTTTATTCTCTGCGCTTTAAACAAAAAAAGACCGTCAATTTTGAAAAAAACACAATATTTTGTACTTTTTGCTATAATAAATATCCCCCCCCCCCCAAAAAAAAAAAACACAAATTTCTTCATCAGTTCAGGCCGATATATATTTTTCTACATATTTTTGGTAAAAAAAAAAATCGCAATAACCATTTATTGATTGGTTTGCGTAAAATAGGGGATAGATTTATGTAATTTTTATTATTTATTTTTTTTACTAGTAATGTCCGCAATCTGCGATTTTTATCAGGACTGCGATATTGTGGCGGACAGATCGGACACTATTTTGGGACCATTAATATTTATACAGCGATCAGAGCTAAAAATAGCCACTGATTAATGTATAAATGTCTCTGGCTGGGAATGAGACATTTATACAGTAGGGGGCGATCAAAGGGTTAACTGTTTTCCCTAGGTGTGTTCTAACTGTAGGGGGGAATGGGACTGACTAGAGGAGGAGACCGATCGGTGTTCATTCTTGGTATGAACACACGATCGGTCTCCTCTCCCCTGAGAGAACTGGGAATTGTGTGTTTCCACACACAGATCCCGGTTCTCGCTCTGTCACGAGGGGGACACATTCCAGGCGTGTGCACGTACCTGCTGTGATGTCTTAAAGGAGTGACATACAGCTATGGTGATTTGCGCAGCCGTGCCAGTTATACTGCGGCGGATGGTCGGCGACTGCTGTCTTTTCGCTGTGACAGCTGTTATATAGGCAATTGTGGGGCCACCCGCTGACATAACCGGATGACCCCCTCTGATGGCTCATGATGTCAAAAAGGGGGTGGTCATTCGGTTTCCTCACTGGATGGCCCCACCCTTGCCTATATAACAGCTGTCACAGCCAATAGACAGCAGTCGGCGGGACGGCCCCCATCGAGATGGAGCTTTTTTTATTTCTATTTTTCAGGTCCATCGGGTGGAGGGATTGAAGATGGATGAACATCACGGAACTCTTTTTTTTTTATAAAGGAATTGTCAAAAGCTGTGTAGTGTGGTTTTTACTTTTTGACACTTTTTTGGTGAATAGGTAGGGGTACAATGTACCCTATACCCATTCACATAGGGGGGGTCTGGGATCTGGGGGCCAGGGTTGTGGGGGCCCTTTTTACCATCAACATGGGGACAATGTGCTTTGGGGTG
This sequence comes from Lithobates clamitans, assembly GCA_037952925.1. Classification (NCBI taxonomy): domain Eukaryota; kingdom Metazoa; phylum Chordata; class Amphibia; order Anura; family Ranidae; genus Lithobates; species Lithobates clamitans. Next base: position 661,074 of record JBBGZY010000905.1, on the reverse strand, counting down.
GACCCCAAAGCACCCTCCCCATGTTGAGGGCAAGCTACCTGGTATGGTTCAGGAGGGGGGGGGCTTGCTCGTCCCCCCCTTTCCTGGTATGCTAGGCTGCTTGGTCAGATAAGGGTCTGGTATGGAATTTGGGGGGACCCCACGCCAATTGTTTTTTACATTTTGGTGTGGAGTTCCCCTAAAATCTATACCAGACCCCCAAAGGGCCTGGTATGGACTGGGGGGGGGGCCACGCCAATTGTTTTTTTACATTTTGGCATGGAGTTCCCCTTAAAATCTATACCAGACCCAAAGGGCCTGGTATGGACTGGGGGGACACCATGCCGTTTTTTTTCTTAATTCTGTTATAGTGTTCCCCTTAACCACTTCAATACACTGCATTATATACTGTGCACAGACTGCACTATATATATATAAATATATATATATATATATATATATATATATATATATATATATATATATATATATATACTAAACTGCCTGCACGCCACTAACTAACCTGTCTCTAGCCAACTTCTCTCATTCATAACACTATATACAGCCGCCGTGTAAGCAGCCTTATATAGTGTGGACTTAGCCCTCTGAGCCATGATTGGCTAAAGGCGCCCTGCCTTTGGCCAATCATGGCTCTCACAGCACAGCTCGCTGTGATTGGCCAAAGCATGCAGGTCAGGTGCATGCTTTGGCCAATCATAAGACATCAATGCACTGCGATCTCGCAGTGCATTATGAGGCATTCCGCTGAGATCGAATTTGCCACTAACTCCCCATAATGTTCGGTATTCACCGAAGGGACGAACACCCGATGTTTGAGTCGAACTTATGTTTGACTCGAACATCTGGACCTTCCTTAATAGGCACTAAAGTACCTAGTACAGGAATTGATGCGAGAAGCAGTAGTCCTCAAGTTATCATTAACTGTGTAATGCCTGGTCTGAAGTTTCTTCTAAAGTGCTGTATTGCATGGCATATCTGAAGAGCAGGGCTAGCAACAAGGGGACTGTAACTTAGAGTAGATACAGTATAATTAAAGTGGTTGTTAAGCCACTCTAACAAGTATTCACCACCTGCGCTGTCTCCTTATGCAGTGTCCCCCTCTGTGTGTGATTTATAAAAATAAATGCTGTAAATACCTCAAGAGCCGATATCCGCGATCACATAACCGTCCGGGTCTCTCCTTTCCTGAGTAACCTGGTTTACTCTAAATGTTGGGGATTAGAGAGGCCCCAGGTTATATTGGCTATGTATTATATTTGTTTTACATTATGAACTCTATTCAATGTTGTATCATTACCAGGTATGAATCGAATTGGACTTAGATATATTATTACCATAATATACCCTGCTTATGAATAACTAAATATCAAGTTTACCAATCCATTCATCTATTAACTTGCACCCGCATGGTCCATTTAAAGTCCGAATTTTCCCTTTTTTCACCCTTTTTCAACATTGACAGGGATGGAGGTTCTCTACCTTACCAGGCCATGTCCTCATTTAAAATCCCTATTCCTAATTCCTCTCCTTTACTGTAAAATACACATATATTAGAAACATCTTATTAACTGAAAAATTTGTATGAAAAAATACATTTTCATTTTCTTTTCACATTTTCCAAAACCTTGTGGCAAAAATGTAATTTCCAAAAGACTCACTATGCCTCCTAGAAAATACCTTGTGATGCTTGATTTTCAAAATGTGATAATTTTGTGAGTGTTTCCACTGTCCTGGTGCTCTAGGGCTTCCACAAATGTTATGGGTAGCCAGGAAATTAGATGCATAATCTATGCCCCTAAAAAGCCCAAAGATGCTCCTTGGATTTTGGCCCCTCTTTATATCTACGCTGTGAAAAAGCTTTATGCATAAGTGTTTTGTAATGTCATTTCTGCCCCAGCTGTCGCAACTTGTATGGCTCTCACTTACCTCATCTATAGAAGCTTTAAATTTTCATCTATTTGGATTTTCAAAAATTCTTTCTGATTCCATCACTTCCTGTAGATCATATGCCACCATGCAATGCCTTGCTGCATCACGGAAGAGGGCGTTACAGGGCATGTTCACCACTCTAGACCACACCTCCTTCAATACTATACCACCTTTTGTTTTATTTCTACCCACTTTCTATACAATCTGATTGTACAATCCTCTTTAGATCTATCATCAGCTCTGTAGTGCAAGAGCCTGTCTGATTTGATACAAATTTAGTGGATTGTTTACGCGGGTCATCCTATTAGATAGTTCTGGTAAAACTAAAGGAAATTGCGCAGAAATTATACAATCAGATTGCATACTGTATGGCCATCTCTATACAAGTACAAAATGTGCCTAAAATATTTATCTAATAAATTAGTAAAACATAACCCAATGGTACAAGCTGCAACTGAATTGTGTGATATATGCACAGTAAATGTAAACACATACAGTGTGGGAAAAAAATATTTGATCCCCTGCTAATTTTGTACATTTGCCCACTGTCAAAGAAATGATCAGTCTATAATTTTAATGGAATGTTAATTTTAACAGTGAGAGACAGAATAACAACAAAAATATCCAGAAAAATGCATTAAAAAAGTTATAAATTGATTTGCATTTTAATGAGTGAAATAAGTAATTGATCCCCTATCAATCAGCAAGATTTCTGGCTCCCAGGTGATGTGGGTTCTATACAGGTAACAGACAGAGATTAGGAGAACGCTCTTAAAGGGAGTTCTCCTAATCTCAGCTTGTTACCTGTATAAAAAGCACCTATCCGCAGAAGCAATCCTTTAGATTCCAATCTCTCCACCATGGCCAAGACCAAAGAGCTGTCCAAGGATGTCAAGATCAAGATTGTAGACCTACACAGTGCTGAAATTGGCTACAAGAGCATCGCCAAGCAGCTTGGTGAGAGGGTGACAACAGTTGGTGCGATTATTCGCGAATGGAAGAAATACAAAATAACTGTCAATCTCCCTCGATCTGGAAAAGTGATGGTGCAGAGCTAATAACAATTTGAAATATAAATGGTGCTCAGTCTGAGGCTGTGGAACTTTGTGTAAGTGGAACTGGTATAAGTGGTGAGTTAAAAAACAGAGTTTAAAACAGGAGGTTATAACAGGGGTCATAGTACCTGTGTAGTGTGAGTACCTGAGTGTTTTCTGAGTAGTGTGTGTGCATCGTTAGTACTTGTGTATTGTGTACTGTATACTTGATTATTGCGAGTGCATGTAGGTCTGCAACTGTTCTGCGATTGCACGTAGGTCTGTGAGTACCTGGGTATTGTCTTGTTGTGTACCTGTGTATTGACTTGAGTATTAGTGCCAGGAAGCTAGCTGTTAGGTAATTTGGACAGGGTAAAATCCCCAAATCCTCACTAAATTTAATAGGTACGATGCCCGGCAGGTGTGGAGAGATGACTCTTTGTACATCTTGCTGCATGTATGCGTTCCTTGATCATCCGATCGAGGGCGAATACTGCTGTGCAAAATGTAAGCACATTGTTTCCCTGGAAGCCCAGGTTCTGAATCTGGGGAAGCAACTGTCAGCACTGAGAAGTTCCTCCATACTAAAGGAGAGCCAGGAACGTACACGGCAGGGGCCAACACAGAGGCGGGTGGAGACAAAGAGGTGCAGGCACTAGCAAAGAGTAGATGGGTGACAGTCAGGAGGGGTAGAGTGGGAAGTGCCAGGGAGGCCAATCCAGGACTGGAGCATCCCAATAAGTACGCTCCATTGAGTGACATTGGTGAAACCAGTCAGGGACCAGCACTGCTGGAGCTGAGGGACTCTCCTAGCTGCCAGGCGAAGAACTCCTCCAGTGAGAGTGGGGGGGCAGCAAAGGGAAAGGAAAGACAGATTCTGGTGGTAGGGGACTCAATTCTTAGAAGGACAGAGAGGGCAATCTGTAACCAAGACCTGAAGCACCGAACAGTATGTTGTCTACCGGGCGCCCGGTTTCGGCACATAACGGATCTTGTGGACAGATTACTGGGAGGGGCTGGGGAAGACCCGGCTGTCATGGTGCACGTTGGCACCAATGACAAAGTCAGAGGCAGATGGAGTGTCCTAAAGAACGATTTTAGGGACTTAGGAGCTAAATTGAGGAAAAGGACCTCCAAGGTAGTATTCTCAGGAATACTACCGGTACATCGAGCCACACCAGAAAGGTAGAGGGAGATTAGTGAAGTAAACAAGTGGCTGAAGAGCTGGTGTAGCAAGGAGGGGTTTGGGTTCCTGGAGGACTGGGCCGACTTCTCAGTTGGTAACTGGTACTATAGAAGGGACGGACTGCACCTAAATGAGGAGGGTGCAGATCTGCTGGGAATGAAGATGGGGGGGAGGGTCCAGAGACAGAGATAGCCAGCGTGGAAGATATTCCAGAGGGTAGTATTGGGGGCATTAGTGGTAGCTTGACCAAAGCACAAAAACACAAGGTAAGTATAATAGCAAGTCCTTGTTGCAATCTGGAAACACCCAATACGAGGACAATATGCGACCAGTCTAAACTATGTGGCATGTTCACCAATGCCAGGAGCATGCCGGACAAGATGGGTGAACTAGAGATATGTTGTACAAGGAGGATTTGGATTTTGTGGGAATTTCAGAGACCTGGTTCAACAGCTCTCATGATTGGCTGGCAAACATTCAAGGGTATACCCTATACCGCAAGGTTAGAGAGGGTAAAAAAGGGGGAGGGGTATGCCTATATATCAAGAATAATGTACAAGCGAATGTGAGAGATGACATCACTGAGGGAGCTAGAGAGGAGGTGGAATCCTTATGGGTAGAGCTCCAAAGGTATGAAGCTAAGGGGAAAATAATACTGGGAGTATGCTATAGGCCCCCTAACCTGAGGGAGGAAGTGGAGACGGATCTCCTATCACAAATTGGATTAGCAGCAAGGATGGGAAGTGTTATCATAATGGGGGATTTTAATTATCCAGACAGACTGGGCGGAGGGAACCACGCATTCATTTAAGGCTCGCCAGTTCCTTAATGTATGGGTCAGATGGTAGACGCACCAACTAGAAATAAAACATTACTGGATCTACCAATTACCAACAATACAGACCTGATCACGGATGTGGAAATACGGGGCAATTTAGGTAACAGCGATCACAGGTCAATTAGTTTCAGTATAAATCACACAAATAGGAAACATAAAGGGAACACAAAGACACTGAATTTCAAAAGAGCCAACTTCCCTAAACTACAAACCTTGCTAAAAGGCATAAATTGGGATAAAATATTAGGAACAAAGAATACGGAGGAGAGATGGGTTTGCTTTAAGAGCATATTAAATAAGGGCATTAGCCAATGTATCCCATTGGGTAATAAATTTAAAAGAGCGAACAAAAATCCTGGATGGCTTAACACCAATGTAAAAATGCATATAAAAGCAAATGAGAAGGCCTTCAAAAAATACAAGGTTGAGGGATCATCCTCAGCATTCTGACTTTATAAAGAATGCAACAAGAAATGTAAGGGTGCAATTAGGACGGCTAAGATAGAACATGAAAGACACATAGCGGAGGAGAGCAAAAAAAATCCCAAGAAATTCTTTAAGTATGTAAACAGTAAAAAAGGGAGGACAGACCATATTGGCCCCATAAAGAATGAGGAAGCATATCTGGTTACAAAGGATGGGGAGATGGCGAAGGTATTGAATTTATTCTTCTCCTCAGTCTTCACAAGTAAATCGGGGGGCTTCAGTAACCAAAACTGCAGTGTTTATCCTCATGACACAACACAGGAAGCACCTCCATGGTTAACAGAGGACAGAATTAAAATTAGACTTGAGAAACTTAACATTAATAAATCACCGGGACCAAATGGCTTGCATCCGAAGGTACTTAGGGAACTCAGTCAAGTGATTGCCAGAACGTTGTTCCTAATTTTTACAGATAGTCTACTGACTGGAATGGTACCAGCTGATTGGAGAAAAGCTAATGTAGCACCAATATTTAAAAAGGGCCCATAATACATCCCTGGGAATTACAGACCGGTTAGCCTAACATCAATAGTATGTAAACTCTTGGAGGGGATGATAAGGGACTATATACAAGATTTTAGTAATAAGAACTGTATCATTAGCAGTAATCAGCATGGATTCATGAAGAATCGTTCTTGCCAAACCAATCTATTAACCTTCTATGAGGAGGTGAGTTGCCATCTAGATAAAGGAAGGCCCGTAGACGTGGTGTATCTGGATTTTGCAAAAGCATTTTACACAGTTCCCCATAAACGTTTACTGTACAAAATAAGGTCTGTTGGCATGGACCATAGGGTGAGTACATGGATTGAAAACTGGCTACAAGGGCGAGTTCAGAGGGTGGTGATAAATGGGGAGTACTCAGAATGGTCAGGGGTGGGTAGTGGGGTTCCCCAGGGTTCTGTGCTGGGACCAATCCTATTTACTTTGTTCATAAACGATCTGGAGGATGGGATAAACAGTTCAATCTCTGTATTTGCAGACGATACTAACCTAAGCAGGGCAATAACTTCTCCGCAGGATGTGGAAACCTTGCAAAAAGACCTGAACAAATTAATGGGGTGGGCGACTACATGGAAAATGAGGTTCAATGTAGAAAAATGTAAAATAATGCATTTGGGTGGCAAAAATGCATGAATGCAATCTATACACTGGGGGGAGAACCTCTGGGGGAATCTAGGATGGAAAAGGACCTGGGGGTCCTAGTAGATGATAGGCTCAGCAATGGCATGCAAGCTGCTGCTAACAAAGCAAACAGAATATTGGTATACATTAAAAGGGGGATCAACTCCAGAGATAAAAGATAATTTTCCCACTCTACAAGGCTCTGGTCCGGCCGCACCTGGAGTATGCTGTCCAGTTCTGGGCACCAGTCCTCAGGAAGGATGTACTGGAAATGGAGCGAGTACAAAGAAGGGCAACAAAGCTAATATAGGGTCTGGAGGATATTAGTTATGAGGAAAGGTTGCGAGCACTGAACTCATTCTCTCTGGAGAAGAGACGCTTGAGAGGGGATATGATTTCAATTTACAAATACCGTACTGGTGACCTCATAATAGGGATAAAACTTTTTCGCAGAAGAGAGTTTAACAAGACTCGTGGCCAAAATTTTTGTTGTGTTTTCTGGTGTTTTGATGGGTAAAGGGTAATAACACTTACTAGACAGTTTGGCCAATGAGGGCCTCGTACACAAATACAAATTGATAAACACGCACACTTTTTTTTTTTTTTTTTTTTTTTCTTTTCTTTCACTTATGTACACTTATGCACTTTTATGTCCCCCCCCCCCTTTTTTTTTTTTTTTTTTTTTTTTACGATGGGTAAAGGGTAACAACACTTATAGTTTGGCCATGGAGGGCCTCTTCTCCAATTAAATATAATGACAACATGGTGTTTGGGGTGGGTTTTTTTTTTTTTGTTTTTTTTTGTTTTTTGTTTTGTTTTGTTTTGGTGTTTTGATGGGTAAAGGGTAACAACACTTACTAGAATAGTTTGGCCAATGAGGGCCGCGTACACAAATACAAATTGATAAACATGCACACTTTTTTTTTTTTTTTTTTCCTCTCTCTTTCTCACGAAGGGTAAGAGGTCTTCTTGCACAAAGAGTGGAGGGGAAAGGAGTAACTACAGGATTACCAAGTGGTTTGGAAAGGGAGGGAGGGATAAGATTTAAGCAAATGTGGTAGTAGAAATGTAATGTAATAAGGGTCTGGGGTGGGTGAGGAGGGGTTTTTCTTTTTTTTCTGTTTGTAACAATGTATGAAGATTGTTGGATTGTAAAATGGAAATAATAAAAAATTCTGATTATAAAAAAAAAAAAAAAATTAGAAGAAAAGAGGTTTAACCTTAAACTACGTAGAGGGTTCTTTACTGTAAGAGCAGCAAGGATGTGGAATTCCCTTCCACAGGCGGTGGTCTCAGCGGGGAGCATTGATAGCTTCAAGAAACTATTAGATAAGCACCTGAATGACTGCAACATACAGGGATATATAATGCAATACTGACACATAATCACACACATAGGTTGGACTTGATGGACTTGTGTCTTTTTTCAACCTCACCTACTATGTAACTATGTAACTATGTAAGAATTGTGTACACACGATCGGAATTTCCGTCAACGGATTTTGTTGTCGGAAAATTTGAGATCCAGCTCTCAAATTTTTGTGTTTACCGAGTGTTTTCAGAGTTTTTCAGTAAAATACCGCACAAACGGTCAAGTGACTTGACTGTTTCAGGATCACATGAGATATTTAGGCAAAATGTGTCCTGACACCTAAATATCTCATGTGAGTTCATTCTGTGAATGGAGCCCAGTATTGTTAGATTAGGTACGTTATTCAAAACGCTGCTAACATACAACACACCTGTGACAATTTCACAAAATTCCAGAAGAAGTATCAAAATGACCCACATAGCCCAGATCTCATTTACCTATCAATCATTACTGACATCCTCATAAGCACCACCACCAAAATATGTACAGAAATAGGAGGCAGACCTGGGTGCCCTACTGCGAGATGGAAACTGGTGAAATCTAAAGGGTCTAAACAGATGTCTCTTTTTTGAGACAGAGAAATGGACTAAGAAATGGACCTTACTCTGCAGCCCCAGATGCACTGGACAGTGAATGAACAGAAAGCGCTCTGTACAGAAGAAAGAGGAGGGGATCTATTTGCAAAGTGAAATCCCTCTCTGGCTCCCCTGCAGCACCCAAAGCCAGTGGGAGGGGAGAGAGGGAGAAGCCACCAGCTGCAGTGGATCAGTGTTGCAAGGTCAGCTAGATCAGTGGTCATCAACCCTGTCCTCAGGGCCCACTAACAGGCCAGGTTTGCAAGATAACTAAAATACATCACAGGTGATATCATTTGCTGCTCAGTGATTGCAGTATTCTAGTCTGCATCTCCTCAAGGTAATACATAAAACCTGGCCTGTTAGTTGGCCCCAGTGTTGCCAACCTAACAGATTGAAATTTACTGACACAACACCCAAAATTTACTGGCACAGACAAGTTTTTACTGGCAAAGTTACAAAACTACAGTTTTAAGTACAAATTTCACTATTTAGGCTACAAACAAGTACAATATGTAATTAGCAATGTGATTTAAGGTAGATAATAAGGCAAAAAACATATTTCTTATTTTATTTTCGATATAGTAAGTAAGTAGCTCAGGGACAGGACTCAGGAGGGCAAGAAATTAAAATGGGCACCACACACATGAAATTGACTCTCACGGTGATACTGATAGCAGTGTGCAGCAGTACGACATGTCCCCCCCAGAGTCACAGTGACAGTCTCTCTCCAAGTCAGGTGGTCCCTCCAGTCCAAACAGCACTGATGTTCCCACTCCCAGCCTGCCTTGCTCCCATCCCACAGACCCGCACACAAGGCTCTGGCCCCTCTGCTTGGCTCCCTTGCACCATGACATCACAGGACATGCTCAGGCACCGCCTCCACCAGAGCCGCCCGAACACACTGTAGCAGGCACTCGTATGGTTTCGACTGGCTCCGGGCCAAGCGTCACAGCCATATTTTTTACTGGCGACCTTTGCTTTTTACTGGCATTTACTGGCAGGAGGAAAATGCCAGTTTTTTACTGGCTGCCAGTAAAAATACTGACGGTTGGCAACACTGGTTGGCCCTGAGGACAGGGTTGATGACCACTGAGCTAGATTACTCCCTGTGTGCAATGTGTGATAGGGCACAGTGGACCCCTCTTCCCTCGGAGCCCACTGTGCCCAACACACACTTGATGATATGCCACTAATGCAGCCATCAGCCCATCATACCTAGATTCTGCAAATAAATTACATTTTTGGGGAAAATACATTTGGCCACAAGATGGAGCGATGTATTATAGGAATTTCCTCTATCTCTATTTAGTTTAAAAATCAATGATTTTCAATCAAAAAGCAAGGGCTATAGCCCCAGTCGCAAGGATCAAATGTGCACACACTTTCAAAGGGTGAACAGCAGTGCAAATTCTTTATAAATCAACCACTATATGTCTAAAATAACTCACCTCTAGTGTAAAGATCCTAAATATAATCTTGTTTCAAAGAAAGGGATGTTGCCATGTGAAGTTGCATTGGTATTATTTTTATGTGGTCAATTTAGATTATAAGATTGGACATATAGTGGTCACATAAGTCTGATTATTAATATCACCTTAATTGAATTTACTTCTAAGATTTCTACTCGTCGGAGGCTAAAGAGGGATTAAAGAGTTTTAGGGAAGATTACCATAAAAACGACAAGGTGCAGCATTTAAATAAAGGATTTCAACAAAGATATTTGTACTTTGAAAGATATGCCCTTGTCATCTAATCACATTTCCCAGTGACCTCCTGTCATGCTCCTAGGCTAGAGGAAATTTGGATGTCTGCTGCAGTGCTGTGATATGTCAGTCTTTTTCTCTGCTTTAATTATCCTAAAGATGTACCTATTGCCCTACTGTTTCACATGCCACTGGTGCAAAGGAATGACTTACTTAATTCTTTATGAGGTAAGTAAAAATTGAAGATGCATAACTGTTACAATATAGAAAAAGCATGTGGCATGTAGAGTAAAGCTTTTTACACACTGTCTGGTTCAGCAGAAACTGGCCAACTTACAGTCTGTAGGCAGGTGCAATCTATTTTCTGCACTGCAGGTGGCGCTCAACATCAGCGGAATTGCAGAGGGAAAGGAAGTCAAAAGGAACATGGTTCCTCCATTGGTTTGCTGGCTCACTGGGGAAGATATTCGACTGGATGCTGCCCCATGTGACTTTGGTGGCCATCTTGGGTTAGGCCGAGTCTATTTAAGTTTTGTTCCTGGGCTTAGCATGCATTTTGTATGTGGGTAGTTTAGGGACAGGTCACCCGTTTGTCGGGGACAGTGATTAGTGGTAGAGAGAGGTTCCAGATGAATATATATATTTGAAATTGTTGGACCAGTTCTAGGGACAGATTGTCATATCCACATCCCTGAGAAATCTAATTAGAACAAAATTAGAGAGTACCACTCTCCCATAAGGTGATGGGACTTTCTCAGGTATGTCACTGTCTCTGAGGTAAGCACATACACAGTGGATAATAATAAAATATAGATTTATTACAAAATATACAAAACCTAAAACTTTTTGGTGGTAACATTAGGCATATAGAGAGTAACATATAGAGAATTGACCAAAAATGATACTCAATCCATATAAAAGCTTGAAAGATGCTTGTGTGTGAAGTAAGCCGATGCATTTCACAGACTCCTTATCTGCGTCTTCTGGGCAGCTCAACATGAATCTAAATCATTATTCAAGTTACAAAAACATCACAATGATAACATTAGTATCAATAACAATTAATTTATTCATTGTATACATATGAAACTTGATAACATTCATGTAAGTACTCACCAGATTCTATGACATTAACTCTGTACCGACTGTAGCATCAACAAAGAAGAATGAATGGACCCTCATCCGGTAATTGAACGGTGATGTCAGAGTCACCGAACTGGTCTGGTGGGCATCGGATCATATCCAAGGTTGGATGGTTTTAAACCAATAATTATCTACAGAACCAAACATATATATTCAGATGCAAAATCCTTTACATCATCATATATGTAGGCACATGCAAAATAGAATACATCTACACTAAATACTCAGTGACAAGAGGGGGGAAGGAAGAAAAAATAAACAGAAAAAGAAAAAGGAAAGAAAGGAAAGGGGGAAAAACAAAGAAAGGGGGAAAAAGAAAAGTGGGAAGAAAAAGGGAAAGAGGAAAAAGAAAACAAAACAGAGGAGAAGGGGAAGGGAGGAGGAGATAGACAGGGGCCAGGCCGATAAGCCAACCAATGCATATATCCATATATACAAAGCAGTGTATCCCTATTAGATCTACCTCAGACTACCCTAGTTAATGGCTAAAGGTAGCTACCCAAAGTATATATATAAAAATCTCAGGACCATAGGCATAACAGCATGAAAACATCGAGCCACATCCGACAAACAGTCAGTTGCATTTTTTTTTTTTTTTTTAGGTCCGCCAGGCAGGGTGAACTTACAAGGGCCTGGTATTATTTTAGCGGGACCCCCACGCAATTTTTATTTTAAATTTTGGTTTGGGGTTCCCCTTAATATTCATAACAGACCCAAAGGGCCTGGTAATGGACTGGGGGGGGGATCCTATGATCTTTCTTTCAATGAGTTTTATCTATATTGCCGAGACCCGACAACTCATCACAGCCGCAATCAGTTTTAAATGACAATTTTTCCTTTAGAAATGTCATTTTGCTGTGGTACTGTTCTAAATATGGGAAAAATTTGCCACTTTGCAGGCATACTATAGACACCCCCAGGCACAATATTTAAATGAATATTTCCTTTTTTATTGTTTCACTTTAAGCATTAAAAAAATCACTGTTCCCTAAAAAACGGGCATTTTAAAAAAAAAATTTGCATTGATACATGTCCCCTGGGGCAGGACCCGGGTCCCCAAACACTTTTTATGACAATAACTTGCATATAAGCCTTTAAAATTAGCACTTTTGATTATTCATGTTCGTGTCCCATAGACTTTAAGGGTGTTTGTGTGTTCGGACAAATTTTTTGCCTGTTCGCGTGTTCTGCTGCGAACCGAACAGGAGGGTGTTCAGCTCATCCCTATACTTGAATAACGATTTAGATGCATGTTGAGCTGCCCAGAAGAAGCAGATAAGGAGTCTGCAAAATGCATCAGCTTACTGCACACACAAGCATTTTTCAAGCTTTTATATGGATTGAGTATCATTTTTGGTCAATTCTCTATATTGGCTAATGTTACCACCAAAAAGTTTTATGTTTTGTATATTTTGTAATAAATCTATATTTTATTATTATCCACTGTGCATGTTCTTAACTCAGAGACAGTGACATATCAGGGATATCCCATGACATTATGGGAGAGTGGTGCTCTCTCTAATTTTGTTCTAAAAGGTTCCAGATGAGTAGGGAAAGGATAAGGGCATGTCCCCTTCCTGGTAACCTCCCCATTTGGACACAGGCTGGTCAGGTCGAATTTCGCCCCTCAAGGCAGGTGCTGTTGACACATCCGAGACCTTCTCTACTATACATCACTGTTGAATTCTGTGAGTGTTCCAGGTCGTATGCCTTCCTGCCAGGCTTGTTGTAAATTTCCAACCTTCAACTTTAAAACATGTTTTGTCTTCTGCAACTGGACTCTGCTTGTTTACTGCCACCATACCACGCTACATCTACCCACACTTGGTGGCAGTCGATGGGTTGTGTCCCTTCTTGCAGCAAGTATGGAATAAGGAGCAGGAACCATCATGGCACCACTAGGATTGGCTCTGGCTCAGGTGCCCAAGTGTAATGGCTTCAATATTCCTCTGGCTGAGTGGGAGGAGAGATTAGAAAGTGCTGCGTGTCTGTATTAGGTTCCCGCCTTGCTGATTGCAGAGCTGGCTATTAACTCCTTGTAGGATGACACCTACCCAGTGGTGATGATGCTCCCTGAAAAAGATTGGGCCCCCTGGAACAAATTGCGGTGTGGCCAGAGGGTTAAATCAGAGAAAACGTGATGGTCCTGGAGTTGAGGTGGAGATTCTTTGTCCAGAGGCAGCAGGATGAGAGGCTCACTTTGCGGTAGCACTCCAGAATCTCTGAAAACGCCTGAAGAAGAAGGATGTGCATGGCTGTGCCAATATTACCACCTCAAATCATCTCAAAGGGACCAGTTTATGGTGGGAATTAAGGCTGGCCCAGTCAGGAGGGCCTTACAGGAGTGAATTAGAGCTCAACAGGCCATCTCTATTCACGATACAGTGGTGGACGCAGTGGTGCAGTGGCAGTGACAAAAACATATGACCCAGACCTATTGCATTGGAAAGAGGATGCCTTGGCTCCTTCACCTCTGTCAGCCATACACACAGTGTTGAGAGAACTAGCTCTAGAGGTGGCCACCCTGAAACAAGAAATGGCCTCAATCAAAAAGGATTTGTCCCTCCCACAAAGAGTGAGCATCCATTAAAGAGGAACTCAAAGGAGGACCGGAAGTGCTGACGGTGAGGACACTTTGGACATATAGCCAAGAACTCTGGCCAGGGGGTGGACTGGGCCACCCAAGGCACTCTCATGCCCTTTAAAAAGCCGCACGGGCACAAATTAGTGCTGAATCCCAGAGTGGAGCTCAGTGCTGGCTCCAGTGACTTGCCCATCAGGGTGCACTATTGCAGGCATCAGTAAAACCTCTATGCAGCTTGTATATGAAATCCGTCACCCCATCCCCACCCGCCCCCAAATCAGGGTCCTCTCCCAAAACTCTTCTTAGCACACTTTCTTTCAAATCAAAGAGATGCTGGCTGTCACAGAGGGGATGACCCCAGGCACCTCGCAGGAGATGCGGGGCAATTGCCCCAGGTGCCCAAGCGAGTGCCCCCCTGCCAGGCAAGTTAGTGGAGCCAGGTGCTGGAACTTGTTCTGGGCTCCAGGACACAGGGCTGGATAACACCATGAATAACCTAGTGCTTTCCTGTGCGATTCACATTTGACCCGGGTGCAGTGCGATTTCAGCCCAATCACACCAGACCACACTGAAAGTAGTGCATGCACTACTTAAAAAAATGCCCAGCAACCGGGTCGCATGTTATTACTGTACCATGCAATCTGGTGCAGGCAAATGCATTTCTTTTGCACGTTGTGTTTGGTGTGTCATTAAGTTGACATTATACCTTATTAAAGAGGAACTGCAGTCTGCTCACATAATTTGCAAGGAAAACATCTTTTCTATTCTGAAGCTTCCCTCCAACCACTTTCCATATTATTTTATATATACTGTGATTCTGTAATTGACAAATATGCTGCAGAAATCTCCCTCCGCTAAGTCTGGCTGCATCTATTTTAACTGTGGGCAGCTGAAGCTGCTGCCTGTTCACTTCCTGGATTTACAGACACACAGGGGCACACATCCAGCTCTGCAGCTCTCAATGGCCCTCTTATGACTCCCCCCCCCCCCACTTTCCTGGCAAACTCTCACAAGAGTGACAGAGAGAGCTGTGCATGATGTCATAAGCCTAGGCTAATGACAAGAAAAGAAACAGGAAGTGGGCTGTATAAGGTATTTACTGTCAGAAAAGAAAATGTCTTCCTATCCAAAGTTGAAACAACAGGGGCAGAAGATTTAATAGATGGAAAGATAAAAAAATGACTGAAGGTCTGGTTTAAAGTGATACATTATTTATTAGATTCAATATCTATGGTTGAAGGTTGTTCCATTTACATATGCACTTCAATTAGTTATGTGTGATTCTGTATTATTATTTACCTTTTGGCAGCACAATACATATATTTTTTGGTTCATTTTTATATTTTGGTGTGTGGATACAGTGATTGCTGCTGTCATTATTATATATTTTGCACATTGATTTTTGCAGAAACACTTTAACACAAGATATTTTTTCTTTTAAAGTCAAGTTAACATTGACACCCGCTGTAGACTGCAACTGCAGTGCGTTTTGAATGGGGTGCTTGAAATGAACATGCAACCCAGGTTTCCCCACCTCGTTTTGGTGTGATTTGTCTTTTAGTCTGTTTGTGCCCGATTTTGTTTATATCTCGGGAAGGTTCCACCAAAACTTGGACAGTTGGTAAGTATGGATTTATATTAGAAGGAGAAAGGGGTTTGTGGTTTTAGGGTTTGTACTAGGGGGAGGGAGTTGTGTGGGCGGGGGAGTTGTGATAGAACTGGGGAGAGGACTTGACCCAGGATTGGGGAGAGGTTGTGCTGGAAGGGAGGACTTGGGGGAGAAGATATGTGTTAGAAGTGGAGAGAGAAATTTTGCTGGGATGGGGATTTGTCCTTGAGGGTTTTGAAGAGGGGGAAGAAGGGTTTGTGTTGGGATGGAGGGGTAGGGTGGCTTTGTGGCGGCGGTGGGGAGAGGATTTGTGCTGGGAGGGGATTTGGGGGTGGAGTATTTGTGCCAGGATGGGGAGTTGTGCTGGGGGGAGGATTTGGAGGGGGGTGCAAGAAGGAAGAGGGAAAGGGATTTACACTGGGAGGAGAAGGATCTGCGCTAAAAAAGGGATTTGGGGGGGAGGGAGGATTTGTGCTTCGGGGGAATCATTTTTGCTGGGAGAAGACATTTTGGGGGATTTCTTTTGCTGAGAAGGGGGTTTGGTGGGGAGGATTTGTGCTGGGGAATTTGGAGAGGGGAATTGGGCAGGAGAGGATTTGTACTGGAATAGGGGGGTTGAGCTGGGAGGAAGGATTTAAGGGGGGGAAGAGGATTTTTTCTGAGAGGGGTACTGGGAGGAAGGAGGCTTTATGCAGAATGCGCAGCATGACTCGTGTTTCCCCTACTTACAATGCCGGTGCCTGCACCTGAAGCCGATTGACAAATCGGTTCTGGGTACCGACATCATGGGATCCCTGGACAGGTAAGTGCCCTTTTATTAAAAGTCAGCCGCTACGGTATTTGTAGTGGCTCACTTTTTTTTTCCAGACTGGAACTCCTCTTCAATGAGGTTCTTCTTTAAGGTAGGCTCAGACAATGCAATCAAGGCATATTTTATAGGTGCAAGCAAGCACGGACTTTGTTTAACCTTGTACCTTAAGTCTCTTCCACTGTTAAGAGTGTGGCCACACTCACATTTTGCCTTCTGCGTGAGCCGTAGGTCATTTCCTCCCTTCGGTGTCCCTCATTCTGAAGTTTACAAGTTGGGAGGTATGCGCACCACTTCCGCCGCAGACATGCCTTAAGGCTTCCTGGTGAAGAGGAGTATAAAGTCCCCACCGGTGTCCTAGGGAGTGCGGGATGAGGATGAAGACTTAGTGCAAGCGGATCCCCCGGCATGGATGGTGTACGCTGTGTCCCCTGGATGCCCCCTGCCGGCCAGTTTGAGAACCAGGAGTCGATGCAGCAGGCGCTGTCCAGCCCGACCCGCCTGGTGAGCAGAGAGTACCTGGAGCGGTGGTTCAGCCTGGCATGGGGGTTGGGAGGAGGCAGGGAAGAGGGAGAGTGGAGGGGGCTGAGCCGCTGCACCATGGGCCTCTGGGTTGTACTTTCCTCCTAAGCCAAAAGTTGCCAGTCAACCCCTGACTGTGACTGTCCTGAATCCAAAAATACACCCAGGTCATCGTGGAACTAGTGGCTCGCGGATCACAAGGACAACCCCCCGGACGGTCAGCAAAAGGTCCCAGCAAACCAGAGTCCATGGTTGCGCCTAGTCCAGTGGTGACTGCCCTCGTTAATGGACTAGAGGTCCCATGGCTGATTGACACCGTCATGGAGTATGACTTCTATGCCCAGCAGTTTGCTGGCATTTCGATTCCATCTATTTAGGTACAGTGCCTACTCCAGAGAACTCTGGACTTTCTTCTCACGCTGCATAGAGTTTTTATTTACCCATAATTTCTTTAAATTCAATGGTATTTATTATTTGCATCCTTGCTGGGTGTCTATGGACGTGAATTTCTCCCCATCTCTGACAAATCTACATATATATGGGGTGGTAAGAGGAGAAAGTCATCTTTACACATCAGAATCCTTTTTTTGACAGCCTATATTAGTATGGGAAATTCATTGATGATCTGTTGGTGATCTGGGTGGATACCACCAACACAACTGGTCCACATAATTATGTTGTATATATTAATAATAATGATTTAAATTTAAATTTCCCCCATGCCTCCAATAGTAAGGTTGTCAATTTCCTTGATGTGACACTAGAGAGCGATCCTGACACAGGGGCTGTTCTTACTATGACATTTAGAAAGCGTTGTGGAGAAAATGTCATTCTTCTGGCAACAAGTTGTCATCCTCCGCAGCACAAGAAGAGTGGAAGTAAGTGAACAGCAGGTGTCACTTTTGTCACGTCAGATTCTGTTGAATACAACAGAAGAGTGGATGTGATTTGAAAAAACTTGCCTATTTTGTATGTAGACAGTAGTCTGCATAAGGTGTTATCAGGGGGCGGCAGTTTTTCCAGCAGGTATGCATCCACCCTTCGTTCTCTTCTTTTACGCAGTCTCTTTGGTGAGAAACAGAGGAGAAGTCCTGGCTATCTGTAACAGGTTCCTATCAATGTGGTGTCAGCACATGTCGGTATTGTAGGATACACAAAGTGGGCATGAATTTTACAACTTTTGCCCCAGGGAAAGATTATAGAATCTCACAGTATATTAACTGTGGGGCAATGCATGTGGAATATCTTGTCCAGTGTACAGCTTGCAGCTTTCAGTATATAGGCAGTACCATGTGTACCTTGCGTACACATGTTAGGGAGCATTATTGCAACATTATTAATTTGAATGCATATAACAAGTCTCTAAAAATTCCTGTGAGGTACATCGTAGTAACATGGCATCATTTACCTACTATGGACTAAAAAGAATGAATCCCCAGGTGAAAGGGGGGGGGGGGGGGGGTGACAGATATAGAAGGCTCCTTGAGCAGGAAATATTCTGGATATCTTTGAGTTGCAGACTCGCATCCCCAGGGGTTGGAACCACAGGTGGGATGCCAATCTCTAACTCAAATGATTCCAACCATTTGGATTTTTAGACCTTATGATGTAAGCCAATTTTTACTTGGTTGTAATTAGATCTGGGAGATTTTCCACTCTGACAAACACAGCATACAGAGCTTCAATATAGTTCATAGCCACACAGTCTTGTTTCTCCATCTGCAGGCTAAAGATCCCTTCAGCTGCTGGGCCCCTAAGACTCTCACTCAGTGTTACGTACCTAGTAGGTGATCCCGAATTGCAGAGGATGGCCTCTCTTACGCCTCTGACTCAAGACCCCTGGTAGTGAAGACAGGCGCGCAGGCATAAGGAGTGGTATGAGTGCCTGGCAGGATCAACAGCAGAAGATCAGTCCAGTGGTTCAGAAGATTCAGGTAGGAGTTGTAAGTGGAGGCTGGAACCGAACTCCGAGGACAGGAATCAGAACAACTGGATCAGCAGATACGAACCAAGAACTGGAACTGGATCAGTAGACTGGAACCAACAGCAGATGGATCAGGTAGCAGGCACAGCAGACTGGATGGCTCAGCAGACAGGTATAGCAGACTGGATAGCTCTGCAAGTAGGAGCAGTGGACTGGGGCTGAAGCTGGATGGCTGTAGCAGGTAGGTATAGTAGACTGGTAGGTAGTCTTGGAAGGTCAGGCAAGCCAGGTCGGTATCAGGCGGGCAGCAGAAGAACAAGAGGAGCAGGCAGAAGAATCATCAGACAAGCCGAGGGTCAGGTGCAGGAGGATAGCAGGAATTTCAGATTATCAGGGAACACACGGAAAGCTGCAGAGTAAACAACAATGTTTACCTGTGACAGCCAGGTTTAAATAGCCCGCCAGACGCAATCGTGCACCAATAGGTCTGGATTGCCCGTTACTGGCAGGATCTTCCTGACGCTCAGTCTCTGTCTTTTCACCACTTCTGGAACACTCCATTCGTCCACCGCTTGCATGGTCTGATCCATCCAACTTTCAAACTTCCTCTCCAGCAGGGGTTGGAATCCACCCTGAGAAGAACTAAATGTTCCTGTATCCCTGATTGACCGAAGCTGTATTATTGTTCACTAAGTTCTCAACCAGCTTGCTCATGTCGGTATAGAAAGAGGCAGGAGGAGCATTTTAGTGCAACTTCTTACTAGTTATATTGTTTCTCATGTTTCTATGTGCGACTACTATTTAAGTCGGTATTTCATGAATGTCAATTGTATGACAACATGTACAACGTCATGCAATGAAAGGCAGGAGGAAAATTGATTGACCTGACCTGCGACCGATCCTCCACCAGGTCCCCAACTGGCAGCAATGGTATTATTTGGGCCTCAACCCCTTCTGCCAAACTCACAAAGTCCTTCTGAAAGCAGGCCAGTATAGCTTCTCTCCACTATAGCACGGGTGCAATCTAGGCCTAACTCGGTTCTCATGTCAATGAGATAGGCGCTTTGCTCTGGCACAGCCTTCCTCACCAGCTGCCGTACTTCACTTTAGGTCCATTGGTTTCCAGGTATCTCCACCACTGTACACAACTCCAGTCAGCTACCTTGCTCTTGACCTGCTGCTGCGGCTGAGTCCATCCACTCTTTATCTATTGGCTCATCATGCTGCCTGCTAAGGCCAACCATGAGGCATATCCCGGATGAACCCCTAAATGTAGTGTCTACCCCATAGGGGCCGCTGGATGAATCCCAAAAGGTTGTCCTGACATTGCAAGCCTCCCGACATCTCTGACACCCTGGGTTCGAACATAGTTCACAAAAGGACCCAATTGAAAAGACACCAGACTATAACAAAGCAAATGAGTATTTTTTACAAATGATTCTTAAGTCAACAGACAGAAAGGAATATTAATGCAGATATCTTTCAATATAAAACTTTTAGTCTTAGCAAGTATAGAAAACGAATATAGAATGTAATGGATGTCACAGTAAATCAAATGGTAATAACCCAGATAGCAAGGATACTTGCCACAACTTTGTGGCAGTGTTGAATTGTAAGTCTGCTAACTTGCTGCACATTTTCACTGGCATGTTGTACACTTGCAGAGTAGGGATGAGCTTCTAGTTCGAGTCAAACTCATGTTCGACTCGAACATAGGCTGTTCGCCAGTTTGCCGAACAGTGAACAATTTGTGGTGTTCGCAGCAAATTCGAAAGCCGCGGAACACCCTTTAAAAGTCTATGGGAGAAATCAAAAGGCCTATATGCATGGTATTGTCATAAAAAGTGTTTGGGGACCTGGGTCCTGCCCCAGGGGACATGGATCAATGCAAAAAAGTTTTAAAAACAGACGTTTTTCGGGTGACCTTGCCCCCCTCTGACGTCATGGGGAATGCCACAGGGAAGTCCCCGTCAAGTCCCCGTGCATCAAAGGGGGTGGGGTCACCGGCTGGCCCCACCCTCCATTATTTAACCACTTAGATCGCGGCCGTTTACCATGTGATCGCGCCGTCAAATGACGGCGCGATCACATGTAAACAGACCGGCATCATCTGATGACGCCGGTTCCTCTCCTCCCCTCCTGTGTACCGATCGGTACACTGTGGAGGAGAGGGGGATGGATGGATGGCTGCAGCGCTGTGGGCTGGATGTGTAGTGCCCACAGCGCTGCACAGAGACATCCAGCCATCCATCCATGCTCAGCCATCCCTTCTGCTGGGCAATACTCTGCAAAGCCCCCATAATACTCTGCAAAGCCCCACATTACTCTGCAATACCCCCATAATACTCTGCAAAGCCCCACATTACTCTGCAATACCCCCATAATACTCTGCAAAGCCCCACATTACTCTGCAATACCCCCACAATACTCTGCAAAGCCCCGCATTACCCTGCCATACCCCGCATTACCCTGCCATACCCCACCATACCCCGCCATACTCCGCCATACCCCGTCATACTCCGCCATACCCCGCCATACTCCGCCATACCCCGCCATACTCCGCCATACCCCGCCATACTCCGCCATACCCCGCAATACCCCGCCATACTCCGCAATACCCCGCCATACTCCGCAATACCCCGCCATACTCCGCAATACCCCGCCATGCTGAGCCATGCTCGGCTGTACTCGGCCCCTGTATGTGGCCAGGCTGTGGAAGTCTCACACATGTGGTATCGCCGTACTCAGGAGGAGTAGGAGAATCTATTTTGGGGTGTCATTTTTGGTATGTACATGTAATGTGGTAGAAATATTGTATAAATGGACAACTTTGTTTCCATTCATACAACGTCCTTGACTTTGTGCGGGGATATCTGAATGATGCCTGCAGCTACAGGCATCATTCAGATATCCAAAAACAATAAAAAGTACTGCGCTTCCCTACACCCCTAAGCTGCAGTTCTCATTCATAGGTAAGAATCAAATTAGTAAAGCAGTCAACAGAACCGCGCTATAAATCTTATAGTGAATAAATACCCATCAACCTATTACCTTGATTATAGTGTTATAAACAAAACAACATATTATAATCTGGACCCAAATATCAACACAACATGATCGTGATTAATATTGTAAATATTAAATATTGTGACTATAGGCAGATAAATTTGTGAAAAAAAGAATGATAACAAATGATGAGAAAAAAAGGAATAAGTCCGTGGCTAATAGTGACTTCAAATAAAGACAGTCCTTATTGCAAATAATTTCACCAATAGTGACTACGGGCTTGATGAACAAAAAACACCTCGTGAGAAGGATCCACCACCTATAAGAATGTATGCTTACCGAAGGCAAGCTTTCATAAGGCTTATGTATGAAATCCACTCAGCGGGGACACCACCAACGATCACAGCATAGAGGGAGGATCGCCCGGAACTCTCCATAACATCTCCATCTTTATCATTCAGATATCAACTTTTTCAGCCGGCGATTCCCTACACCATAAGAACGATCATAGCAGCTGTTCCACTGCTTGATCGTTCTTACGGGAGGCGAGAGGGGATGTCCCCCCCCTCCCGCGCTTCTACCGACTCACAGCTACGATCGAAGCCAGGATCGTTTTTTTTTTTTTTTTTTTAATTTCAGGCTTCCCAGCCTAGAGGTGAGATGTGGGGTCTTATTGACCCTATATCTCACTGTAAAGAGGACCTGTCATGCCATATTCCTATTACAAGGATGTTTATATTCCTTGTAATAGGAATAAAAGTGGTCAAAAATTTTTTTTTTTGGAAAAAAGCATCAAACTAAAATAAATAAAGTAAAATGAACAATAAAAAAAAAAAAAATTTTAAGCGCCCCTGTCCCTGTGTGCTCGCATGCAGAAGCGAACGCATCCGTAAGTCCCGCTCACATATGAAAACGGTGTTCAAACCACACATGTGAGGTATCGCTGCGATCGGTAGAGCGAGAGCAATAATTTTGGCCCTAGACCTCCTCTGTAACTTAAAACATGTAACCAGTAAAAAATTTTAAAGCGTCGCCTATGGGGATTTTTGAGTAGCGAAGTTTGGCGCCATTCCACAAGCGCGTGCAATTTTGAAGGGTGACATGTTGGGTATCTATTTACTCGGCGTAACTTCATCTTTCACATTATGCAAAAACATTGGACTAACTTTACTGTTTTGGTTTTTGTAAAGCACAAAACATTTTTTTTCCAAAAAAAACGCGTTAAAAAAATTGCTGCGCAAATACCGTGCGAGATAAAAAGTTGCAACGACCGCCATTGTATTCTCTAGGGTCTTTGATAAAAAAACATATATAATGTTTTGGGGTTCTAAGTAATTTTCTAGCTAATAAATGATGATTTTTACATGTAGGAGAGAAATGTCAGAATTGGCCTGGGCACTCCAGAACGCCTGAAGGTGCTCCCCTGCATGTTGGGCCTCTGTATGTGGCCACGCTGTGTAAAAGTCTCACACATGTGGTATCGCCATACTTGGGAGTAATAGCAGAATGTGTTTTGGGGTGTAATTTGTGGTATGCATATGCGGTCTGTGAGAAATAACCTGCTAATATGATAATTTTGTGGAAAAAAAAATTAAAAAAAAAACCTTGATTTTGCAAAGAATCGTGGGAAAAAATGACAACTTCAAAAAACTCACCATGCATATTTCTAAATACCTTGGAATGTCTTCTTTCCAAAAAGGGGTCATTTGGGGGGTATTTGTACTTTTCTGGCATGTTAGGGTCTCAAGAAATTAGATAGGCAGTCAGTACTTCAGGTGTGATCAATTTTCAGATATTCGCACCATAGCTTTTGGACTCTATAACTTTCAAAAAGACCAAATAATATCCACCGATTTGGGTTATTTTTACCAAAGATATGTAGCGGTATAAATTTTGGCCAAAATATATGCAGAAAAATTACTAGTTTGCAAAATATTATAACAGAAATGAAGAAAAATGTATTTTTTTACAGATTTTTCGGTCTTTTTTCTTTTACGGCGCAAAAAATAAAGAACCCAGCAGTGATTAAATACCACCAAAAGAAAGCTCTATTTGTGTGAAAAAAAGGACAAAAATTTCATAAAGATACAGTGTTGCATGACTGAGTAATTGTCATTCAAAATGTGAGAGCACCAAAAGCTGAAAATTGGTCTGGTTAGGAAGGGGGTTTAAGTGCCCAGTTGTCAAGTGGTTAAGAACCTTCAGTAGAGGAGAAGCATCACACAGGGGAGCCTCCCATCATGGTGGATGCGGAGCGGCCCGAGAAGAAGAAGGGAAGAAGACACCGCAAAGGAAGATGCCGGATGAGAACACCGGAGGAAGAACCAGAAGAACCAGAAGAAACAGAAGAAGAAGATGATGGAGGAAGAAACCGAAGGAAGATAGAAGATAGAAGAAAGAAGATAGAAGATAGAAGAAAGAATAAAGGAATTGTCAAAAACTGTCTCTTGTCATTTTTAACATTTTTGACAGTTTTTTTGTGAAATGGTAGGTGTACTTTTGTACCCCCTTACCATTTCACACAGGGGGGAGGGCCGGGACCTGGGGGTCCCCTTGTTAAAGGGGGCTTCCAGATTCCGATAAGATTCCCCCACAACCACTGGGCAAGGGTTGTGGGGATGAGGCCCTTGTCCCCATCAACATGGAGACAAGGTGTTTTGGGGGGCTACCCCAAAGCACCCTCCCAATGTTGATGGCATGTGGCCTGGTACGGTTCAGGAGGGAAGGCGCTCTCTTGTCACCCCCTCTTTTCTTGCGGCCTGCCAGGTTGCATACTCGGACAAGGGTCTGGTATAGATTTTTGAGGGGACCCCATGCCATTTTTTAAAAAATTTGGCGCGGGGTTCCCCTTAAAATCCATACCAGACCTAAAGGGTCTGGTATAGATTTTGAGGGGAACCCCACGCCATTTTTTTAAAAAAATTTTGGCTGGGGTTCCCCTTAATATCCATACCAGACCTGAAGGGCCTGGTATGGGATTTAGGGGCACCCCCAAGTCATTTTTTTTTTTAATTTTAGTTCGGGGTTCCCCTGTGGGGAATTCCCATGCCGTTTTTATCAATGAACTTTTATGTGTATTGTCGGACCGGCAATTCATTAATAGCCGCTAGTAGTTTTAAATGACTTTTTTTCCTTTGAAATGTCACTTTGCTGTCAGACTGTTCTAAACACGGGAAACATGGGCTCCTTTATAGGCATACTATAGACACCCCCCAGGTACGAAATTTAAAGGAATATTACACTTTTATTGTTTCACTTTAAGCATTATTAAAATCAGTGCTCCTGAAAAAAGTCCGTTTTTAAAACTTTTTTTTGCATTGATCCATGTCCCCTTGGGCAGGACCCAGGTCCCCAAACACTTTTTATGACAATAACTTGCAAATAGACTTTTAAAATTAGCACTTTTGATTATTCATGTTCGTGTCCCATAGACTTTAACAGTGTTCGCGTGTTCGAACAAATTTTTTGCCTGTGCACATGTTCTGGTGCAAACCAAACAGGGGGGTGTTCGGCTCATCCCTACTCGCGGCTATTAATAAACTGTCGGTCCAACAATACACATAAAAGTTCATTGATAAAAACGGCATGGGATTTCCCCACAGGGGAACCCCCAACCAAAATTTTTAAAAAATGGCGTGGGGGTCCCCCTAAATTCCATACCAGGCCCTTCAGGTCTAGTATGGATATTAAGGGGAACCCGGCCAAAATAAAAAAAATGGCGTGGTGGTCCCCCTCAAAATCTATACCAGACCCCTCAGGTCTGGTATGGATTTTAAAGGGAACCCCGCGCCAAAATTAAAAAAAAAAATGGCATGGGGTCCCCCCAAAAGTCCATACCAGACCCTTATCTGAGCACGCAACCTGGCAGGCTGCAGGAAAAAGAGGGGGGGATGAGTGAGCACCCCCCTCCTGAACCGTACCAGGCCACATGCCCTCAACATTGGGAAGGTGCTTTGGGGTAGCCCCCCAAAGCACCTTGTCCCCATGTTGATGGGGACAAGGGCCTCATCCCCACAACCCTTGCCCGGTGGTTGTGGGGATCTGCGGGCAGGGGGCTTATCGGAATCTGGAAGACCCCTTTAACAAGGGGACCCCCAGATCCTGCCTCCCCTGTGTGAAATGTTAAGGGGGTACAAAAGTACCCCTACAATTTCATAAAAAAACTGTCAAAAATGTTAAAAATGACAAGAGACAGTTTTTGACAATTCCTTTATTTAAAGTCTTTTTTCCATCTTCTTTCTTCTATCTTCCTTCGGTTTCTTCCTCCATCTTCTTCTCGTTCTTCTGGTTCTTCCTCCACAGCGTCTTCTTCCCTTCGTCTTCTCGGGCCACTCTGCATCCATGATGGGAGGCTCCTGCTGTGTGACGCTTCTCATCTTCTGATGGTTCTTAAATAACAGAGGTCGGGGCCACCCGGTGACCCCGCCCCCCTCTGACACACGGGGACTTGACGGGGACTTCCCTGTTGCATTCCCCGTGAAGTCAGAGGGGGCGGGGACACCTGCAGCCTGCCAGGTTGTGTGCTCAGATAAGGGTCTGGTATGGATTTTTGGGGGGACCCCACACCATTTTTTTTTAAATTTTGGCCGGGGTTCCCCTGTGGAGAACTCCCATGCCATTTTTATCAATGAAATTTCATGTGTATTGTCAGACCGACAATTCATAGCGAGTAGTTCTAAATGACTTTTTTTCCTTTGAAATGTAATTTTACTGTCAGACTGTTCTAAACACGGGAAATATGCGCCCCTTTACAGGCATACTATAGACACCCCCCAGGTACATAATTTAAAGGAATATTACACTTTTATTGTTTCACTTTAAGCATTATTAAAATCACTGCTCCCGAAAAAACTGCCGTTTTTAAAACTTTTTTTGCATTGATCCATGTCCCCTGGGGCAGGACCCAGGTCCCCAAACACTTTTTATGACAATAACTTGCATATAAGCCTTTTAAATTAGCACTTTTGATTATTCATGTTCAAGTCCCATAGACTTTAACGGTGTTCGCATGTTCGAACACATTTTTTGCCTGTTTGCATGTTCTGATGCGAACCGAACAGGGGGGTGTTCAGCTCATCCCTATTGCAGAGCACTTGAAGCACAAGTTCTAGTTTACAATTTGTGGCACATTTGCATGGCAAGTCTCTAGCAAGAGCAACGTTGCAGCGTTGAGTCTACAGCCAGATCTCTGCAAGTTTACAGTATGAAAATTCAGCCATAGTGACCCCTGTGGTGGGATGACTAAAGCACAACATAACTGGGCCAGAACTTGCAGCAGACTTGCAGAATGTTTTCAAAGAAATTTGATCTGGAGTCATGCAATGCGGACTTGTTGCAATTGTGCAACAAACTTGTGAAGCCTAGCAATAGCTTAGCAAATCATTTTCAAATTTACAGCACACTTGCTTGCTATCTGGGAACCAATAGGCCCTGAAAGAACCTATGACACCAGGTATGAAAGGGAAAAGAAAGACCTTTCTGTGTCAAACTGCTCCCTTAAAGCCCTGATGCCATGAGCCCAGAAAGCAAACAGCACAATGCATAAGAACACAATATGTGAACAATTCAATAAGTAAATTCTGAGTAAGAGTTCCCCTTAATACGCACAGATGTTATGAACTAAGTTCTTAAGTAGGGGGGAGAGAGGAAAGAAGTCCTTGTAATGTAGGTGTTCCAACAAGGGCCCAGGGAGACTGCTGTGTAATGGCAACCAGCAATAGTGGCTAGCTTTTGCAAAGTATTTCCTGTTAGAAGCTTTTGTGTAGAGAGGTAGGGTAAAGGTGTCTGCATGCAGCATCTTTTGTAGCATGTATTCAGGGTGGACTTCTGCCCGCTCACCAATCCTGATGATACCAAGGCTCAAGGGAATAGGATGTTCCAAACATGCTCTTGTAGAATCTGCAACCAGTAAAGGGTGCCTGGGTGTGCACCTAGCGATGCTGGGATTCAGCTGGGTCTGTAGTGGTGACGACAAGATTGACCCCTGACAGTCACTTGGCCAACAGGGAGCTGGTAATGGTGGATCTGCCTGCAGGTGTATAGCTCACTCGCTGAAGACTCCCCAGGCCACCCAGGCCATGGAGTCTGTTCGCATTCACCCAGGGTGGCTGGGTCCCTGCTCTTAGCTAAAGGCTGTGGTCCCAAGGAACTCCTCCCCAGGCTAGGCTATTTATGTCCTCTCCCAGTATTGTTCTCTCTCTAGCTGGCTGGAACCTGTAGTTTGCAGCAGCACTGGCTCCATGTAAAACCCAGCTCTGCAGACCACATGTCCCACGACCCTCCCTCTTTCAGTAGTGTTCTCTCTCTCTCTGTTTCTCTCTCTTTCTCTCTCTCTCTCTCTCTCTTTTAGGACATTATGTTAATATTATTAATGACCAGGCTGAAAACTAGAGGGAAGTCTTTGGGGAAAGAAAGTAAAGGCAGTCTTTGTTAAAGAATGCCCCACAATGACACAGGCAGACTAGCCAGCACTTGGCTACATCAACAAAACCTTAGCTCTATCACTGAAGCAAACAGAATGCTTGCAACAGGACCGTCATGTCGGCTAAAGCTGTTTACTCCAATTAACAGCCTGAGGACACCTAATCTTACTGATAACCCCTCTGACCACCTCCAACTTCATTTTGTATGGCACTCATTAGTTCCATCTTTGTATCTAAGTAATCATGATCTATATAATTTATTTGTCTTGTGCAAAAATATGAGTTGGACTATTTTTCCAAACAGGAAATGCATATAGTTTCTGTATGATAGATTTTGGTTTGATTGAGCAATGAAACCCCAAATCTTGATACAGATAATGGCAAGTTTAGCAGATTATTTCCATCTCTTCACCAGTCCTCCATAGCTTTGCAACTTTAAAAATTGTTGGTTTGAGTTGTATTATACTGTGTATTTACATTCTGTCTGCATGTCAAATGATTTATGATCTCAAATTAATATTGTCCTTATTATTCAAAGCACATGCGGCTGGGAAGCATGCTTTTTTCTTAATTGTTTGCACTACCCTGCGTTTCGTTATTAATTTTGATTGCAATAACTTTTCACAGCTTGGAAAC
This sequence comes from Lithobates clamitans, assembly GCA_037952925.1. Lineage (NCBI taxonomy): Eukaryota > Metazoa > Chordata > Amphibia > Anura > Ranidae > Lithobates > Lithobates clamitans. The sequence continues at coordinate 632,169 of JBBGZY010000905.1, read as the reverse complement.
TAATCATATCCCACAGGTACCTCAGTTCATTAACAGAGATTGTATGAATGCCAGTGTAGTTTATGAGTTCCCCCTCCACTCATGATCGATGGGTACAACAGTGGAAAGGAGGATTTGTTCTAACTCCATAATGATGCTTCCTGTTTCTGCCTGCAACACCTGTACAACACCAGAAACCTTTGTTGGCACTGGTACTTTCCCCTGTCATTGGAATACTGAAACATAACATAATTTCTCCCTCTGGTGCAATGCAGATTTCATGATACCCAGTGCCAGCAGCATTTTGCAGAAAAAAAAAAAAAGCAGCGGTAGAAGGAAAATGAAAATCCTAGTCACTGTATCATTTTTCCTCCTTGCTAATTGAACTTGTCAAGATAATTACTGCGGTTCATGAGGCTCTGTCTTTCTTTTGTATATGATAGGAGCTATGTGACATCAGTGCTCACTCGCTGCAACTTACTTACGCTTTGCCAGCTCAAGTTGTCATTGTGAAGTCAGCTTCTACTTTTTACTTTAATATAGTGGTTTCTCAAGCACCCAAAAGACATCTTTACTCAATGTTTCTCTGGAGATTGCTGCATACTATTCTTGTCTACAGGCTTTACAAAGAAATGGTGAAATCATTGGCAAACAAACTTGAATAGTAAGCAAAGAAAATTATATTGTGGAGAATGCAGTGTCGGAAAGTGATAAAAGGGAAATAAGCAAAGAAACAACTTTTCAACATAGCATTATGGAAGGTACCTGCCAAAACATAAAGTGCACCTATGCCCAATTGGGGCACAAAAACAAGTTATTTGCTTGTTTTTGTACCTTGTGCTTTGCACCTTTCATTTGCTACCCTGCCACTTCATTTTCCCACCTGGTGAATGTGATTTTTTTCTTCTTCCTCCAATAATGCATGATGAGTGCCTCAAAGGCTAATCAATAGGAATGAGTGCTATCACATGGTGGTTCAGCTATAGTGTCCAGCAGCAGCGGCCGGTCCATAAGGGGTGCAGGGGTGCCGCCCCCCTAGTTTGAATTCGGTTTGCATGTGGGGTGCCTGACTCATAGCTTTCTATGAGGTTTTTTTTTTAAAAAAGGTTGGGCTCGGGGAGCAGAGCAATGTGCCCTGAACCCATCTACTTGTGACACTAACAAATCAATATTCACTATTGTTTTCCAGCTTCCCCTCTCGGCCAATACGGGCAGAAGGTGGATCTGAAAAAGACCGGGTTGGCTAGGAGTAGAAGCCGGGGAAGCCGCGGCAGTGGAGGGGTGAGTGCGGACCTGGGGGGGGGTTTGTTTGCCACTCCCCAAAAAAGGTTTAGCACCAGCCACCACTGGTGCCCAGCCCTGTGTAAGCAACAACCAGGTTAACTCAGGGCTTTTTTTCTCCACAATCAAACATTGTAATGGGGAGCAAATGAAAGTTAAGCAACGGGAAAGGGACAGTAAATGAACGATGCATGGGCAAAGCATGGTATGCCACTTGCTGGCCTATCATACAAGGCTGGTATACGTATCACTAAAGATATCTGCTACCATTTAAAGCTACAGCGCTCAGAAGGACAACCAAACCAATTTACAATAATAAAAGTTATACAGACATGATTGCCAATTTTTTTCCTGTTATGCATTTACTTAGAAATAGGGATGGGCTTCGCGTTCGAGTCGAACCCATGTTCGACTCAAACATCGCCTGTTCGACCGTTCGTCGAATTGCAAACGTTATGGGCTGTTCGCGCCAAATTTGAGTGGTGCGTCATGGCCCATAATTCACTGCGGCATCTCAGTGCATTGCTGGCTGATGATTGGCCAAGCATGCACTATGACCTGCATGCTTGGCCAATCACAGCGCCATCTGTACAGAGAGCCGTAATTGGCCATGGTGGCTTTGGCCAATTATGGCTCAGGGGATTTAGTACACGCCCCACACTATAAAAGGCAGCCTGCGTGGCGGCCTTGTGTAGTGTGTTGCGGCGGAGGAGAGAGATAGACAGAGAGACAGTGTCATTTGATGTAAGTTAGATAGAGTAGGCAGACGAGTCAGTTAGCTGCACTTACAGTGTATTGTGTATATATATGCATTCCAGGTGTTGTGTATATATATATATATATATATATATATATATATATATATATATATATATATATATTATATATATATATACATACAATGTATTCAGTTTAGCTAGATTCGTTCCTGTTATTCTCTTCCTACTGACAGGCAGGCAGGTGTTTTTTGGCAAAATCTTTTATTGAACAAAAAGAAAGAATTACATACAATAGGTCATCATGTCAATCATCAAGCTTAATAGATGGAATTACCTAAAATAGATAGACAGCGACATCCCTTATAAGTATACATATTGATACAAGATAGTAATGCCGGTACCATATACAACATGTCGTATCTATACAATATTCAAATTGTGGCTTGCTCAGCTTCACCCCCATCCGGTATTCCCACTCTACTGGGAGACTGAAAAGGGGAAATATAAAAATAAAAGTCGTAAATCAAATATACTAAATTAAATAAATGGGGGGGGGGGGGCGATGAGCACAATATGCCTATGCTTTGTCAATACATGTTTCGGGTACTTTGAGCCACCTGTCCCAGATCTTATCGTACTTAGAGGAACATCCCCTATGAGAGTACATTAATTTCTTGTATGGCAGAACATTGTTGACTTCTATCAACCATTGTAGAAATTCTGGTGTATTAGGTCTCATCCAGGCTCTAGCTATGACCTTGCGAGCAGAAAAGAGTGTTTCATGTAAGAAGAGTTTAGTGAATTTGTTGAGCTCTGGGTCCGGGAAAATTCCAAGGAGACATGGCTTTGACTGAAGTGTGATAGGGGAGCCCATTTTGTCATATAAGAACCATACCACCTGTATCCAGAATGCCTGGATTTTAGGGCATTGCCACAATAAATGAAAATAAGTACCCATTGCTTGACTGAAAATCGGGCAATTGGTAGATTGGCTGCTCCTGTATCTAGAGATTCTGAGGGGTGTGAGATATGCTCTGTGTGTTATAAAGGTTTGAGCTAAACGATCAGACAGTTTAGGAGACACTAATTTACATGTATCCAGAGCATCACTCCATTCAGCATCTTCCATAGAGCCTACCTCTCTCTCCCACCTGGCCTTCAAGGCATATGCCGATAGTTGCCTGTGGGAGTGTTAACATGGTGTAAAATTGAGAGATCAGTTTGTTAGGGTCAGGACATTTTACGGCCGCCAGTAAAGGGTTATCATTCAAGACAAGATCATCCAAGGGGAACTGTGCATGGAAGGCATGACGTAATTGTATATATCTATAAAACATTTGATTCGGTAGTGCGAATTCAGAATTTAAACTATCAAAATACTCCAATTTTCCATTATGGGTGATATGGGATAGATAGACTATGCCCCTTAAACTCCACACTCTACTGTCTTGGATGAGTCTTAATTCTGGTAAGGACGCGTTGTGCCACAGGTGAGTGCAGCTATGTGGTGATATGATGTGTAGTCAGAGGCCATGCCCCACACCTTTCTATACTGGTAAAAGTGCAACCGTCAGTCAGTCTTTTGGCCCTCATCTCCTCCTTAGCCTGTTAGCACCACCAAGGGGTCTAGGGTCGGCTGTATCCACTTTGGACATAGAAAGTAAAGAAATCTTTCCCTGTCTACTTTATCGATGTGAACGATTTGTGAAAGTTGGGCTGCAAGGCAGTATGCATTAAAACCAGGCAGTGCCATTCCAGCAAGGTACATTGGGTGTTTTAACTTATGCTAAGGGAGTTTATGCCTGTTGTTGCCCCAGACAAACGGTCTAAGGAAAGTCTCCAGTATTTTGAAATGCCTGAGGACCAAGTACACCGGTGAATGCCAGATCATGTATAGAATTTTTGGTAGCAAGACGATTTTTATAAGATTTATGCGGCCCATCACTCCCAGTGGGAGATGGGCCCATACCTGTGTCTTACGCTTAAGCATTTCATTCAGAGGCGTACTATTGAGCGAATTGTAATCTGCTGGGTCTCTGGTGGTTCGTATTCCTAGGTATTTTATGGTATCTACCCTCTGTAAGGGAAGCAGGGCCCTATCTCTGGGTAGTGGAAATCTATCAAGAGGGAGTATCTGGGATTTATCCCAATTAATCCGGAGTCCGGAGAATGCACCAAAGTGCTCTATCAGCGCTAAAGCTAGAGGCAGGGAATCACCTGAGTTGTCCAGATACAGTAAGGTGTCGTCCGCATAAGTGCTAATTTTTTCCATAATCTCCCCCCTCCACAGGCCCACTATCCCCGGATGTGCACGTATAGCTATTGCGAATGGCTCTGCCGCCAGTGCGTATAGCAACGGTGACAGAGGGCACCCCTGCCTCGTACCCCTGGAAAGGGGAAATTGCTCTAAGGGCCACACATTAGCCAGAATCCTCGCCACTGGATCTTGGTAAAGGAGCTGGATCCATTTTATGAATCTAGAGCCAAGACCAAATTTATCCAGGCAGGTCCATAGATATCCCCATTTGACTGAATCGAATGCCTTGGCAGTGTCCAAGGCAATGACTATTCTGGACCCTGGATTATCATGTGACGTCTGCAGATTGATAAACAGTCTGCGGAGATTAAAAGACGTGTTTCTTCCTGGCATAAAGCCAGCCAGATCTCCATGCACTAGTGACAGGATGACTGTGTTAAGGCAGATGGCAAGAATCTTTGCAAGTATCTTAACATCCATCTGAAGCAGGGAAATGGGGTGGTATGATTCCGGGAGGTGCGGATCTTTACCGGGCTTGGGAATTAACAATATTGTAGCCTCCCTCATGGAGGCTGGGAGGTCAGAGTTTTCAAATATGGAGTTATATAGTTTAGTAGCCTGGGGATCAGTAGGTCCGAATAAGAGGAATATAACTCCACAGGCAAACCATCCGAGCCCGGGGCCTTAGATCTGGGGAACTCAGCTATTGCTCTGGAGATTTCATCTCCCATCAACGGAACCTCCAACTCCCTGGTTTGTTCCATGGTTAGCTTAGGTATTGGTAGTTCAGCTAAAAATGACTCCATCAAGGTGGTGTCACTTGGAGCGGCGGTGGTATACAGGGCAGCAAAGAAGTCCCTGAATAAGGACGTTACCTGAGTAGGCTCTGTTACCAGAACATCACCACGGGAGTGGAGTGAAATTCCCACCGGAGGTCTCTCCTCGCAATGCACCATATATGCCAGCAACTTCCCGGCTCTTTCTCCATATTCAAATGACTTTTGCCTGTGGAAAAAGAGTTTGCGTCTGTATTTTTCATAATGTAGCTGATCCAGTGCCCTAGAATATAGTTTAAGGTTATCAGTTTACCCGCAGTGGGATCTTCTAAAAAAAGCCCTCTCTGCCAAGAGTAGGTGCTCAGTGGCTACGTCCATAGCTATTTTGGAGGTGCGTTTTAGTTTATTAATACCCATGGTAAGTGTCACGCGCGCATGTTTTTTAAACGTTTCCCAAACTATTTGTGGTGATGTATTACCCTCGTTAATCTCAAAATATCGTTCCCATTCAGTAGTCATCTTCTGGAAACAAAGTAAACCAGAAAGGGTTCAAGATGAGGTTGGAGGTCGGGTATGTGGCAAAGAGAGCGTGGCCCAATAGGGGCAGTGATCTGAGAGCAATCTAGGGGAAAATCCCACATCCATCAGCCTAGGGAGTAATGTTTTGGACAGGAGTATAAGGTCTATGTGGGACATAGAGTGGTGGGAGGTGGAGAAACAGGAGTAGGCTCGTAATGCAGGGTTCTTATACCTCCACGTGTCCACTAGATTAAAGTCGGCAAGGAGCCTCGCAAATCTTGTTGGGTAGTGGGGTGCGGTAGAGGAGAGGGATACAGTCATTCTATCTAACGTTGGGTCTAGTACATCATTAAAGTCGCCTAGCCATATCGCTGGCACATTAGGATGCATAGCCATAAAATTAAAACCTTCAGACAGGATAGAGTATTGAAACGGTGGCGGTACATAAAATGCCAATAATAGTATCAGGTCCCCATGTATTTTAGCTTTCAAAAAGACATACCTACCCGTTGGGTCTATCTCCGAACCCTGGAGCTCAAAGTGTGTGGTCTTAGCAACAAATATCGAGACCCCTCTAGAGTGTGTGGTGTGTATAGTGTGGTACGCCCACCCCATCCATGAGCGTTTAAGTGCCCTCTGCACCGAACCCTCTGCATGGGTCTCCACCAGTACCGCCACATCTGCTCTTTGTTTTTTAAGCAGAGCAAAAACAGCTGACCTTTTTATTGGATCTCTGACCCCACGTACATTCCATGTAAGTAGTTTCAATGTGGCCATGGGGCGAGATGTTTATAATATGAGGCTCCAGAGTTCAGATCACCCATAAGATGGAACGGTGGTACAGACAATCTCCAATAGGAGATGATCAGCAGTAGGGATGAGTTTCGTGTTCGAGTCGAACCCATGTTCGACTCGAACATCGGCTGTTCGGTCGTTCACCAAATTGCGAATGATATGGGCCGTTCACGCCATATTAGTGTGGCGCGTCACGGCCCATATTTCACTGCGGCATCACAGTGCATTGCTGGCTGTCGATTGGCAAAAGCATGCACTATGACCCGCATGCTTGGCCAATCACAGCGCCGCCTGAACAGAGAGCCGTAATTGGCCAAAGCCAAGGAGGAAAAATCAGAAAATTACTAATGTTCTTTTGATCCTATTAGTACCACAGTCAGGCAGCTAGACTATTTACAGTTAGTGCAGTGCGTCCTGGTCACAGTGTTTAGCTAAACCTACAAGTTAGTGGGGTGCGTCCACCTCACAGCTTAGTGCAGCTACAGGCCATTAGTATGTCTGGAAGGCCAAGAAGGAGAGGCAGACAGTCACAAGCCAAAAGAGCAGGCAAGCAGGCTCTGTGTCTAGTGCTGGTCATGGAGACAGTGCATCCTCATCAGCACGTGGCGGTGGGACAAGCTTGGCCTTTGTTTCGGCAGCTGGCCGTGTTGAGCCGCAACATGCAGAAGACTTGGTAGAGTGGACGACCAAGCCGTCCTCATCCACCTCATCCTCTCTCACCCATGCCCAGGGTACTTTGTCTGGCAAAGCAGCGGCCTCTTCCCTCGGCTCAATGTCATCAGTGACTCCTTCCCTAGCCCCACCATGTCCTCCTGAGGAGTCCCTCGAACTGTTTGACCACAGTGTTGGGTACATGCTCTAGGAGGATGCCCAGCGTTTGGAAGGCTCTGATGATGATACTGAGTTCGATGAAGGCAGTACGATGAGCACGGACAGAGGGGGTGCCCAAGAAGGACAGCAATCTGGCAGTCCTGCTGCAGCATACTGCCAGGTTTGCTCCAGTGATGAGGAGGGAGGGGATGATGAGGTCACTGACTCAACGTGGGTGCCTGATAGGAGAGAGGAGGAGGAGGAGGCGGCACATCACCAACGAGGCAGGATGCCCTCCAGGGGCCAGTCTAAGGGCAGCACATTGACTGCATCACACCCCAAAGCTCCACATGTGCAGGGCGCTGCAGTCTCTGTGCGTTATTCAAAAAGTTCTTTGGTGTGGGCCTTTTTTGAGACGAGTGCATCAGATCGCACCGCTGCTATTTGCAACATATGTCTCAAGCATATCTCGCGTGGCCAAAACATCTCCCACTTGGGTACCACATGCTTGACCAGACATAAGTTGACCTGCCATGCAGTTCGTTGGCAAGCGTATCTAAAAGACCCACACCAAAGAACAAAGAGGACCTCTCCTTGCTCCTCATCAGCTAAGATTTCCAACCCTACTAGACCTTCAGTCCTCTCCGAGACCTGCACTGAGAGGAATGAAGGTGTAGAATTAGGTGTGTCACAGCCAAGTACTTGTGGGCAATCTGCTTTTGGTACACCGACGTCAGATTGTACCCGGCAAATTTCCCTGCCCCAGCTGCTGCACCGCCGAAAGAAGTTTGCTTCCAGCCATCCACATGCCCAGCGGTTGAATGCTAGCTTGGCAAAATTGCTAGCACTTCAACTGTTGCCTTTTCAGTTGGTAGACTCTGCCCCCTTCCGTGAGTTTGTGGAATGTGCGGTTCCTCAGTGGCAGGTACCCAAACGCCACTTTTTCTCAAGGAAGGCGATTCCGGCTCTCTACCGGCATGCCTCGCTGGACAAGGCGGTCAGCGGTAAGGTGCATATTACCGCTGACTCATAGTCCAGCAGGCATGGACAGGGATGTTACCTAAGTTTCACGGCGCATTGGGTGACTCTGCTGGCAGCTGGGAAGGATGCAGGACAAGGTGCAGTAGTGTTGGAGGTTGTTCCGCCACCACGCCTCCAAAATGCTAATGATTGTGACACACCTCTCTCCTCCACCCCCTCCTCTTCTTCTTCCTCCATGGCCTCTTCCTGTGCTTTGTCCTCAGAACGAGCGGTGCTCTGTAGCCGTTCAAGGGGCTACGCAAGTACGCAGGCCAAAAGATGCCATGCGGTGTTTGAGCTGGTGTGCTTGGGGGACAGGAGCCACACTGGGGCAGAGGTTCCATCAGCTCTGCAGGGGCAGGTCCAGAGGTGGTTGACGCCACGCCAATTTAAGGCAGGAATGGTGGTTTGCAACAATGGCACCAAAGTCCTCTCCGCCCTCCGACAGGGACAAATGACCCATGTGCCCTGTTTGGCTCACGTCCTTAACTTGGTGGTGCAGCGGTTCTTGGGCAGGTACCCGGGCTTACAGGATGTCCTGAGGCAGGCCAGGAAAGTCTGTGTGCATTTCCGCCGGTCATATAATGCCAGTGCTCAGCTGACAGACCTCCAAAAGGAGTTTAACCTGCCCAAGAACCGCCTAATCTGTAACATGCCCACCAGGTGGAACTCAACGTTGGCCATGCTGCAGCAGCTGCACACGCAGCAGAGGGCCATCAATGAGTACCTGTGCGACTATGGCACCAGGACAGGGTCAGGGGAGCTTGTTTTTTTTCCCCACGCCAGTGGGCCATGATCAGGGATGCATGCACTGTCCTGTCACCATTTGAGGAGGCCACGAGGATGGTGAGCAGTGACAGTGCATGCATCAGTGACACTGTCTCCCTTGTCCACCTGTTGGAGCACAAGCTGCGTGGAATAATGGACAGGGCACTTGAGGCAGAACAGAGGCAGGAAGAGGAGGACTTCCTTAGCTCTCAAGGCCCCCTTTATCCAGACAGTGTTCTTGCGTGCCCGCCGATCACACAGGAAGAGGACGAGGAGGAGGAGGAAGATTGTGTCAGTATGGAGGTGGAGCCTGGCACTCAGCATCAGCAGCAGTCTTTAAGGGATCAGTCCCAAGAAACACATGGACTTGTACGTGGCTGGGAGGAGGTGGCTGCGGACCATGTAATCCTTAGTGACCCAGAGGACTCCAGACCGAATGCCTCAGCAAACCTACGCTGCATGGCCTCCCTGATCCTGCAAAGCCTGCGGAAGGATCCTCGTATTCGTGGTATCAAGGAGAAGGACCAATATTGGCTGGCAACCCTCCTTGATCCACTGTACAAGGGTAAGGTTGCGGACCTTATCTTGCCATCGCAGAGGGAGCAGAGGATGAAACATCTTCGGGAGGCCTTGCAGAAAGGTCTGTGCAACGCGTTCCCAGAGACTGGGAGGTTACAAACTCCTGTTTCTGGACAACGTGTTGCTGAGGCTTCGGTCAGTCAAAGAAGGAGTGGTGGAGAAGGTGGCCGTCTGACCGATGCGTTCAGACAAATTTTGGTCCGCAGCCCCAAGGTATTATCGGTTCCAGCAACCATCGCCAGCGTCTGTTTTACATGGTGCAGGAATACCTAGGGGCAAGATCAGACTTGGACACCTTTCCCACCGAAAATCCTCTGGGTTACTGGGTCTTGAGGATGGATCACTGGCCAGAGCTTGCACAGTATGCAATTGAGCTACTGGCCTGTCCTGCATCCAGCGTTCTTTCGGAACGCACATTCAGTGCTGCTGGAGGCGTGGTAACCGATCACAGGGTGCGTCTGTCCACCGACTCGGTCGATCGACTAACCTTCATAAAAATGAATCAGTCTTGGATCACCACCAGCTACCAAGCACCTGATGCTGATGTAACCGAATAATTTTTTTTGAAATCTCAGATCCCTTCAAAGACTGCCTATGCTGATGCTGAGTGACTATCTCTGAGTAATTATCCTTTTCCTCCTCAATCATCACGCTGATAGCTTGTAAGAACACTTTTGGTTCTGGGCGCCACCACCAGTGCCTAAGGCCCAATTTTTCAGCCCCTGTTTAACAGGGGCGTGTAATTGCAATTTTTGATGCAATACTTTGCAGCAGGGCTCGTTCCTGCGTTCCAACTAGAGTGTCTGTGAGGGGTTGCAGTGTTGTGGCACCAGCCCCAGTTCCTAAGGCCCAATTTTTCTGCCCCTGTTTAACAGGGGCGTGTAATTACAATTTTTGATGCAATACTTTGCAGCAGGACTCGTTCCTGCTTTCCAACTAGAGTGTCTGTGAGGGGTTGCAGTGTTGTGGCACCACCACCACCACCACCAAAAGCCCGATTTTTCTGCCCCTGTTCAACAGGGGCATGTAATTACAATTCTTGATCTAATATTTCACAGCAGGGCCCATTTCTGCACCCACCAAGAGCGAGTGAGGACTTACAGTGTTGTGGCACCAGCACCACCACCACCAAAGGCCCAGTTTTTCTACCCCTGTTTAACAGGGGCATGTAATTACAATTCTTGATCTAATATTTGACAGCAGGGCCCTGTGAGGGCTTACAGTGTTGTGGCCACAACAACACCTAAGGCCCAAATTTTTGCTGAGTATATAGGGCAGGCCCCTACTTTCAAACATCTAACTTACAAACGACTCCTACTTGCAAACGGAAGGAGACAACAGGAAGTGAGATGAAATCTACCCCTAGGAAGGGAAATTCTCTCCTGTTATGCCCCGTACACACGGTCGGACTTTGTTTGGACATTCCGACAACAAAATCCTAGGATTTTTTCCGACGGATGTTGGCTCAAACTTATCTTGCATACACACGGTCACACAAAGTTGTCGGAAAATCCGATCGTTCTGAACGCGGTGACGTAAAACACGTACGTCGGGACTATAAACGGGGCAGTGGCCAATAGCTTTCATCTCTTTATTTATTCTGAGCATGCGTGGCACTTTGTCCGTCGGCTTTGTGTACACACGATGGGAATTTCCGACAATGGATTTTGTTGTCGGAAAATTTTATCTCCTGCTCTCCAACTTTGTGTGTTGGAAAATCCGATGGAAAATGTCCAATGGAGCCCACACACGGTCGGAATTTCCGACAACACGATCCGATCGGACATTTTCCATCGGAAAATCCGACCGTGTGTATGGGGCATAAGAGTTAATATGGGAAAAACATTTCTCCTTTCCACTGATGCTTTCCAATCCTTGTTCCACAAAAAAAAAACAAATTCTCAAAAAGCATTTGTCATTGGGACAAAAAGTGAGGTGAAATCTTTTAAAGAGGAGGAAAGACAGCAAAACAAATGTCACAGGGGTGATAACCCTTCCCTATATTTTCAAAAAAGCTTAAAAAAGATTTTTTGGCTGGAGCTAAACACGTTAAAAATGTACCCATTCAAAATGACAAACAGATTCTACTTAACAACAAACCTACAGTCCCTGTCTTGTTTGCACCGCCTGTATACTGCTGTTCAGAGTATTTAGGGCCTGGTGGCCCCACACCTTTCCTTATTTTAATTTGGGTGCGGGGTTCCCCTTAATATCCATACAAGACCCAAAAGGCCTGGTAATGGACTGGGGGGTACCCATGGTGTTTGTCTCACTGATTTTCATCCATATTGCCAGAACCGGACATTACATTAAACCCGCAAGCAGTTTTAAATGAGATTTTTTCCTTAAAAAATGACATTTGGTGCAGGGACTGTTCTAAACACGGGAAACACGCACCACTTTACAGGCATACTATAGACACCCCAGAGGTACGATATTTAAAGGAATATTTCACTTTTTTTTTTACTTTAAGCATCATTAAAATCACTGCTCCTGAAAAAACGTCCGTTTTTAAAAGTTTTTTTTGCATTGATACATGTCCCCTGGGGTAGGACCCGGGTCCCCAAACCCTTTTTAGGACAATACCATGCAAATTAGCTTTTAAAATGAGCACTTTTGATTTTGAACGTTTGAGTCCCATAGACGTCAATGGGGTTCTAACGTTCGTGTGAACTTTCGGTCCGTTCGCAGGTTCTGGTGCAAACCGAACCGGGGGGTGTTCGGCTCATCCCTAATCAGCAGCAACACAACTATATTGTCATGATACCAGAAAGAACAGGTCTGTATACAATAAAAAATTCTGCCTTGCAACAGTGTCAACCAAAAAGCCCCCCTCCCCACCCTGCACTGTCCCCAACTGGTGCGGGCTTTTATCCCTAACTGCCAACACGGCATAAACATTGTCTAACCAGAGAAGAAAATGTAAAAGATTAGGAAAACATATGAAAAGGCCACTAAGATCATAGCGTTCAACACTTCAGCAGTAGCCATAAGTACAGTCATTACAGCAGTGGTCAGTGCATTCCATCCCAGGTTGCAAGCTGTGGTGAGTGGGGCGAGTTTTCGATGCATAACGTAACACATTGTAGGACTGTGCTCACTTCAATAGTAAGCTTACAGGCAGAGGGCCTCCCTCCGCTGAGGGAAATCATTGATTAAGTATTTTTTAAGAGAACAAATATTCAACGTATTTGGACCCTAAAGTGAACATACATGTCAGTAGATTTGTCCCTCAGAGAGCCCTGAGGAGTGGAGCCGGTAAGTGGTGTAGTGTGCCTGCGATTTCATCGGCCGACGAGGGAGTACTGTGTCCAGGCAGATGTGTATGCTGTTCCGGGCATAGTCACATGTAAAAGGCAGCACTTTTCGACTCAGGGGCAACAGTATCAGAGAGCAATGTCTAAATGCAGACCGTTGCCCCATCTCTTTACAGAGAGGTAATCAGAAGTCAAAGTTAAATGTGCATGGGAGACAAAAAAAATTGAGGTAAAGGTAGAAGTACAAGGTTACTTATCGGTGTTCTTCCCTCTGCTCCAGCCATGTGATCACTGCCTCGGGATGCTCAAAAAAGTAAGCCCGGTCCTCTCCCTTCACGCGCAGACGAGCTGGAAAAAGCATTGCATATTTCACATGCTTGATACGGAGATGTTGTTTAGCTTCCATGAAGGTTTTGCGCTTGCATTGCATTTCTGCCGAGAAGTCTGGGAAGACAGCAACCATCTTGTTACCGAAGGGGATGTTGCCTTTTTTTCTGCTGAGGCGAAGTACGGCATCCCTGTCTTTAAAATTGAGAAATTTTGCGATAAATGTGCGGGGGGGTGCTCCAGCTGGTGGTGGTCTGCCCGACATGCGGTGCGCCTGCTCCACAACGAATGTGGGGGAGAAGGCCGCTCTGCCATAGGTATCACAGAGCAGTGTCTCCAGGAATGTAGGGGGGTCCCCCCTTACGCCATCTCTGGGAGACCTATGAATCTGAGGTTGCACCTTCGGATTCTATTCTCTAAATCATCTTGCTTTTGTAGGATTTGATTAACCTGCAGCTGCATAGCCTCAGTGGAATACTGGAGAGGGGGGAGGGAGTCCTCCACTATGCTCAGTCGGGTTTCAGCTTCAGTGACTCTCAACTTCTGAAAATCCTGTCGCTCCAGGGAGATGTCAACTTTCACCTCCTCAATCCGGGCTGTGAGTGTAGACTGACATGCAGCAACAGCCTCCTGACATAAGGTAATAGCTTCCAGTACCTTTGCTGTGTCAGTGTTCACGAATGTCCCCTTTTCCCTCGTGGCACCGCCATCTTGTCCCAGGGAATCCTTCTCCTGATGGTGGTACTGATCAAGCTTGAAGGTCATTGCAGCGGGTTTTTTCGGCGGTGACATGGTCCCGGTATTTGTCCAGTGCAGTGAGGGTCGTTTTGGGGTCTCTGTCTGTGGGTACAATCGCAGGATGTGCTCTGCAGGATAATCTGTCGGTGGAGCTCAGCTACCTAGCATCCTATCTCATGCCGCTCCAGGCCACGCCCGCGCAGGCAGGTGTTTTTACAGTATTTACAGTTAGTCTACTGTGTCCTTTGCACAGTTTGCACCTAAAGCTACCTGAAGAAAATTGCTGGTGTTCTTCTGATCCTATTAGTACCACAGGCAGGCAGCTACAGTATTTACAGTTAGTGTACTGTGTCCTCTGCACAGTGAGCACCTAAACCTACCTGAAGAAAATTGCTGGTGTTCTTCTGATCCTATTAGTACCACAGGCAGGCAGCTACAGTATTTACAGTTAGTTTACTGTGTCCTCTGCACAGTGTGCACCTAAAGCTACCTGAAGACAATTGCTGTTGTTCTGATCCTATTAATACCACACGCAGGCAGCAGCAGTATTTTCAGTTAGTGTACTGTGTCCTCTGCACAGTGTGCACCTAAAGCCAATTGCTGGTGTTCTGATCCTATTAATACCACAGGCAGGCAGCTGCAGTATTTACAGTTAGTGTACTGTGTTCTATGCACAGTGTGCACCTAAAGCTACCTGAAGAAAATTGCTGGTGTTCTTCTGATCCTATTAATACCACAGGCAGGCAGCTGCAGTATTTACAGTTAGTGTACTGTGTCCTTTACACAGTGTGCACCTAAAGCTACCTGAAGACAATTGCTGGTGTTCTGATCCTATTAATACCACAGGCAGGCAGCTGCAGTATTTACAGTTAGTGTACTGTGTCCTCTACACAGTGTGCACCTAAAGCTACCCGAAGACAATTACTGGTGTTCTCATACTTATAATACTACAGGCAGGCTGTTGATTCTGCTAGCTGCAGTATCAGTATATATATATATACATCCCAGCTTTGTGCAGCTACATCTCACTGCAGGCCATTAGTATGTCTGGAAGGCCAACAAGGAGAGGCAGACAGTCACAAGCCAATAAAAGAGGGCAAGCAGGCTCTGTGTCTAGAGGCAACAGTGCTGGTCATGGAGACGGTGCATCTTCATCAGCACGTGGCCGTGGGACACGCTTGTCCTTTTTTTTGGCAGCTGGCCGTGTTGAGCCGCAACATGCCGAAGACTTGGTAGAGTGGATGACCAAGCCATCCTCATCCTCCTCATCCTCTCTCACCCAGGCTCAGGGTACTTTGTCTGGCAAAGCAGCTGCCAACGCGGCCTCTTCCCTTGGCTCAATTGCATCAGTCACTCCTTCCCTAGCATCACCATGTCCTCCTGAGGAGTCCCCCTAACTGTATAACCATAGGGTTGGGTACATGCTCCAGGAGGATGCCCAGCATTTTGAAGGCGCTGATGATGGTACCCAGCTAGAAGAAGGCAGTAACGTGAGCCCAGAGAGAGGGGGTGCCCAAGAAGGACAGCAATCTGGCAGTCATGTTCCCCCAGCTACAGCATACTGCCAGGTTTGCTCCAGTGATGAGGAGGGAGGGGATGATGAGGTCACTGACTCCACGTGGGTGCCTGATAGGAGAGAGGAGGCACATCTCCAATGAGGCAGGATGCCCTCCAGGGGCCTGTTTAAGGGCAGCACACTGACTACATCACACCGCAGAGCTCCGCATGTGCAGGGCGCTGCTGTCTCTGCGCGTTATTCCAAAAGTTCTTTGGTGTGGGCCTTTTTGAGACGAGTGCATCAGATCCCACCTCTGCTATTTGCAACATATGTCTCAATCTCAAGCGTATCTAGCGTGGCCAAAACATCACCCACTTGGGCACTAGGGATGAGCTTCAAGTTCGAGTCGAACACATGCTTGACCAGACATATGTCGACCTGCCATGCAGTTCCTTGGCAAGCATACCTAAAAGACCCACACCAAAGAACAAAGCAGACCTCTCCTTGCTGCTCATCAGCTGGGATCTCCAACCCCAGTATACCTTCAGTCCTCTCTGAAACCTGTACTGAGAGGAATGAAGGTATAGAATTAGGTGTGTCACAGCAAAGTACTTGCGGGCAATCTGCTATTGGTATACCAACGTCAGATTGTACCAGGCAAATTTCCCTGCCCCAGCTGTTGCACCACCGAAAGAAGTTCACTCTCAGCCATCCACATGCCCAACGGTTGAATGCTAACTTGGCTAAATTGCTAGCACTTCAACTGCTGCACTTTCAGTTGGTAGACTCTGCCCCCTTCCGTAAGTTTGTGGAATGTGCTGTTCCTCAGTGGCAGGTTCCCAAATGCCACTTTTTCTCACGGAAGGCGATTCCAGCTCTCTACCGGCGTGTGGAAGGCAATATCTTGGCCTCGCTGGACAGGGCGGTCAGTGGTAAGGTTCATATTACTGCTGACTCATGGTCCAGCAGGCATGGACAGGGACGTTACCTATCTTTCACCGCGCACTGGGTGACTCTTCTGGCAGCTGGGAAGGATCCAGGATAGAGTTGCCACCTCATCCCTTTAAACCCGAACACCTTTGAATTACACAGGTTCTGAGGCTAATTAAATGCAGATAAGGCACCAAGTGAGTTTAATTACCACCTTATTTAAACACAGAACCTGTGTAATTTAAAGGGATGAGGTGGCAACCAAAATCCAGGACAGGGTGCAATAGTGTTGGAGGTTGTTCCGCCACCACGCCTCCAAAATTCTACGAGTGGTGATTCTGCCACACCTCTCTCCTCCACCCCCTCCTCTTCTTCTTCCACCATGGCCTCTGTCTCTGCTGATTTGTCCTCGGAACCAGCGGTGCTTCGTAGGCATTCAAGGGGCTACACAAGCACGCAGGCAAAAAGATGCCATGCGGTGCTTGAGCTGGTGTGCCTGGGGGACAGGAGCCACACTGGGGCAGAGATTCTGTCAGTTCTGCAGGGGCAGGTTCAGAGGTGGTTGACACCATGCCCGCTTAAGTCAGGTATGGTGGTTTGCGACAATGGCACCAACCTCCTCTCCGCCCTCCGTCGGGGACAACTGTACCATGTGCCCTGTTTGGCTCACATCCTTAACTTGGTGGTGCAGCGGTTCTTTGGCGGGTACTTGGGCTTACAGGATGTCCTGAGGCAGGCCAGGAAAGTCTGTGTGCATTTCCGCTGGTCATATAATGCCAGCGCTCAGCTGGCTGACCTCCAAAAGGAATTTAACCTTCCCAAGAACCGCCTAATCTGTGACATGCCCACCAGGTGGAACTCAACATTGGCCATGCTTCAGCGGCTGCACACGCAGCAGAGGGCCATCAATGAGTACCTATGTGACTATGGCACCAGGATAGGGTTAGAGGAGCTTGTTTTTTTCCCCATGCCAGTATTCTATGATCAGGGATGCATGCACTGTCCTGTCACCATTTGAGGAGGCCACGAGGATGGTGAGCAGTGACAGTGCATGCATCAGTGTCACTGTCCCTCTTGTCCACCTGTTGGAGCACACGCTGCATGAAATAATGGACAGGGCACTTGTGGCAGAAAACAGGGAGGAAGAGGAGTACTTCTTTACCTCTCAACGCCCCCTTTATCCAGTGTTCCTGCGTGCCTGCCGATCACACAGGAAGAGGACAAGGAGCAGGAGGAGGTGGTGGAGGAGGAGGATTGTGTCAACATGGAGGTGGAGCCTGGCACTCAGCATCAGCAGCAGTCTTCAAGGGATCATTTACAGTCCAAAGATACCAATGGACTTGTACGTGGCTGGGAGGAGATGGCTGCGGATCATGTCGTCCTTAGTGACCCAGAGGACTCTGGACCGAATGCCTCAGCAAATCTACGCTGCATGGCCTCCCTGATCCTGCAAAGCCTGCGGAAGGATCCTCATATTCGCGGTATCAAGGGGAGGGCTCATTAATGACTGGCAACCCTCCTTGATCCACGTTATAAGGTTAAGGTTGCGGACCTTATCTTGCCGTCGCAGAGGGCGCAGAGGATGAAACATGTTCAGGAGGTCTTGCAGAAAGGTTTGTGCAATGTTTTTCCAGAGCCTGGGAGGTTACAATTTCCTGGTCCTCCTGGACAACGTGTTGCTGAGGCTTCGGTCAGTCACAGAAGGAGCGGTGGAGAAGGTGGCCGTCTGACCGATGCATTCGGATAATTTATGGTATGATCGGTTCCAGCAACCATTGCCAGCGTCTGATTCACATGGTGCAGGAATACCTAGGGGCAAGATCAGACTTGGACACCTTTCCCACCGAAAATCCTCTGGGTTACTGAGTCTTGAGGATGGATCACTGGCCAGAGCTTGCACAGTATGCAATTGAGCTACTGGCATGTCCTGCATCCAGCGTTCTTTCGGAACGCACATTCAGTGCTGCTGGAGGCTTTGTAACTAATCACAGGGTGCACCTGTCCACCGAATAGGTCGATCGGCTGACCTTCATAAAAATGAATCAGTCTTGGATCACCAGCTACCAAGCACCTGATGCTGATGTAAACGATTGATTTTTTTTTAATGTGAGGTCCCTTCAATACTGCCTATGCTGATGCTGAGTGACTATCCTGTTATGCTGAGTGACAATGCTCTTCCTCCTCAATTTTCATGCTGATAGCTTGTAAGAACAATTTTGGTTCTGGGCACCGCCACCAGTGGCCAAGACCCAATTTTTCTGCCCCTGTTTAACAGGGGTGTGTAATTACAATTTTTGATGCAATACTTTGCAGCAGGGCTCATTCCTGCGCTCCAACTAGAGTATCTGTGAGGGGTTGCAGTGTTGTGGCACCAGCACCAGTGCCCAAGGCCCAATTTTTCTGCCCCTGTTTAACCGCTTCAATTTAGGGCATTTTCACCCCCTTCCTTCCCAGACCAATTTTTAGTTTTCAGCGCTGTAGCATTTTAAACGACAATTGTACGTTGTACCCAAACAAAATTGACATCCTTTTTTCCCCACAAATAGAGCTTTCTTTTGGTGGCATTTGATCACCTCTGCGGTTTTTATTTTTCGCGCTATAAACAAAAGAAGAGCAACCATTTTGAAAAAAAACACAATATTTTTTACTTTTTGCTATAATAAATATCCCAATTTTTAAAAAAAAAACAAATTTTTTCCTCAGTTTCGGCCAATACGTATTCTTCTACATATGTTTGGTAAAAAAAAAAATCGCAATAAGCGTATATTGATTGGTTTGCGCAAAAGTTATGGCGTCTACAAAATACGGGATAGATTTATGGCATTTTTTTTTTAAATTATTATTTTTTTTTTTTTACTAGTAATAGCGGCGATCTGTGATTTTTTTTCGTGACTGCGACATTATGGCGGACACATCGGACACTTTTGACACATTTTTGGGACCACATTTATACAGCGATCAATGCTATAAAATTGTATTGATTACTGTATAAATGTGACAGGCAGGGAAGGGGTTAACCACTAGGGGGACACAAGGGGTCAATTATGTTTCCTAAGGGAGTGATTCTAACTGTAGGGGGAGGGGACGCACAAGGGGAGGAGACCGATCAGTGTACCTCTGTACTGGGAACACAGATCGGTCTCCTCTCAACTGACAGGACGTGGATCTGTGTGTTTACACACACAGATCCAGGGTCCTGGTCGGTTAACGTGCAATCGCGGGTGCCCGACGGCAATCGTGGCCGCCGGGCACACGTACCGGGTCCCGAGTAATGCCACGGGCGCGTGCGCGCGCCCCCTAGGCGGCTGGGAATCCCAGGACGTCATATGACGGCCACCCAGGATGGGAGATCCCATCTGTGGCCATCATTTGACTATGGCCCGGTAATGAAGTGGTTAACAGGGGGCGTGTAATTACAATTTTTGATGCAATACTGTGCAGCAGGGCTCATTTCTGTGCTCAAACTAGAGTATCTGTGAGGGGTTGCAGTGTTGTGGCACCAGTGCCCAAGGCCCAATTTTTCTGCCCCTGTTCAACAGGCACATGTAGTTACAATTCTTGATCTAATATTTCACAGCAGGGCCCATTCCTGCGCCCACCAAGAGTAACTGTGAGGGCTTACAGTGTTGTGGCAACACCACCACCAACACCCCCACCAAAGGCCCAATTTTTCTGCCCCTGGTCAACGGGTGCATGTAATTACAATTCTTGATATAATATTTCACAGCAGGGCCCGTTCCAGCGCCCAAGAGTAACTGTGAGGACTTACAGTGTTGTGGCACCAGCAGCACCACCACCAAAGGCCCAATTTTTCTACCACTGTTCAACAATGGCATGTAATTACAATTCTTGATCTAATATTTCACATCAGGGCCCATTCCTGTGCCCACCAAAAGTAACTGTGAGGGCTTACAGTGTTGTGGCAACACCGACACCTAAGGCCCCAATTTCTGCAGAGTATATAGGGCAGGCCCCTACTTTCAAACATCCAACTTACAAACAACTCCTACTTGCAAACGGAAGGAGACAACAGGAAGTGAGATGAAATCTACCCCTAGGAAGGGAAATTCTCTCCTGTAAGAGTTAATATAGGAAAAACGTGTCTCCTCTTCACTGATGCTTTATCCCCAATCCTTGTTTCACTAAAAACCCCAAATTTTCAAAAAACATTTCTTATTGGGACAGAAAGTGAGGTGAAATCTTCTGAAAAAGTGCACAGACAGCAAAACAAATGTTACAGGGTGATAACCCTTCCCTATGTTTTCCAAAAAGCTTAAAAATTGATTTTTTTGGCTGGTGCTACACTTTAAAAATGTACCAGTTCAAAATTAAAAACAGATTCTACTTAACAACAAACCTACAGTCCCTGTCTTGTTTGCACCGCCTGTATACTACTGTTCAGAGTATATAGGGCCTGGGGGCCCCATGCTTTTCCTTTTTTCAATTTGGGTGCAGGGTTCCCCTTAGTATCCATTCAAGACACAAAGGGCCTGGTAATGGACTGGGGGTACCCATGCCGTTTGTCTCACTGATTTTCATCCATATTGCCAGGACCCGACATTACATTAAAGCCGCAAGTAGTTTTAAACGACTTTTATTCCTTTAAAAATGTTGTTCAGGGACTGTTCTAAGCACGGGAAACACGCACCACTTTACAGGTATACTATAGACTACATACTATATACTATACTATAGACACCCCTCAGGTATCATATTTAAAGAAATATTTCACTTTTTTTTCACTTTAAGCATCATTAAAATCACTGCTCCCGAAAAAACGTCCTCTTTTAAAACTTTTTTTTTTGCATTAATTTCATGTCCCCTGGGGCAGGACCCGGGTCCCCAAACCCTTTTTAGGACAATAACTTGCATATTAGCCTTCAAAATTAGCACTTTTGATTTCGAATGTTTGAGTTCCATAGACTTTAATGGGGTTCTAAAGTTTGCGCGAACTTTCGGTCCGTTCGCAGGTTCTGGTGCAAACCGAACCAGGGGGTTTTCGGCTCATCCCTACTTAGAAACTGTTTTATAAAAAAAATTTTTTTGAACCATGTTATAATTGTTCAATCTATGGCCATTGTAATACTGTGCAAAGAGCAAAACTGAAATGCAGCAAGGACTGACCAACCAATGATATACATATAATATACAATCAAAGGCAGACAACTCAGGAGAGCATTGTTGTCCTTTGGTGCCCATAAGGTTTTTGACAGCATTAAATGGGCATACAGTACTTATGGGCCATTCTGTATAAATATGGGTTCAGAGAGGGCCTTATTTCCTGGGTCCAACTGTTGTATAGTGCCCCTAAAGAGGCCATACTAGATGCGGGAAGGGTGTCACCGGATTGTAGTCTACATAGGGGTACCAGGCAAGGATGCCCCCTGTCCCCACTCCTCTTTTCCTTGACCATTGAGCCTTTAGTGACCCTTATCCAATCTAACAATTCCATACAGGGATGTCATCGAGGAACTCCACGAAAAACTGTTATACGCTGATTATACTATGCTGCTATTGGGCGATACCTCCTCCCTAGGTCATTCAGACATTCAGCCACTATGCCGGACTGGTAATAAATTGGACTAAGTCCTCTCTCATGTTGCTAGATAGGACACCAGACCTACAGTCATCGGCTTTATATAATATCCCTGTCTCCACATCATTTAGGTATCTGGGTATAAAGGTTACTTCACACCTGCTGGAATATATCCATCTAAATCTTTTAAAAAAAATTATTTTGAAAAGAGAGGGTATACAGACATAGTATATAAATGATGACCAAAATGATGACATAGACCAATTAGTCCAAAGCAGTAATTATACATTAACTATATGTAAATTGACAGAAAAGAGCGAATTGACTAGAGGCAAATAAGCTCTAAAATTCAAACCATTGTGCAGTTCTAGGTGTTAACTTGAAGTGTTACCTCCAACTCCAGTTTAACGGGAGGCATATCACCCAATTCACACCATGGAGAGGCCTATGAGATCCAACCGGCCGGTGGAACTCCACCCCTGTGGGAGCAATCTGTGGAAGCGCCTATCGGACCGGTTGGGTCTCCCTCCTGTTGAGACCCTGAGGCCTCTCATGTAAAGATAAGAAAAAATACTGCCCCTCCATAGACCTGCATAATCTTAATTCCAAGGATTCGGTATTCAGGTTTTGGGTTTTGTATAAGCAGTCAAAACCAAAACTGAATTCAGAGAATAACAGAGAAATGGCTGACTGATCCAGAACCTCCTGTATCAGTAGGCAACATGGTACTAACTGGGTAATAAAAGCCAACATGGGAGACAAGGGAGTCTCAATCAGAGAAAGAAAGAAAAGAGGAAAGGAGGGGGGGATAGAGAGCAGTCTCACTGTGTAGTCCCTCCAGTCTCAGGTTCCAAAGACATGCCTGGGAACAGAGGGATTCCACAGTATCTGGCCCAAGGTTCCCATATATCAATAAAGTGGCTACTTTTGTCATTCAGTTTGGCTACAATTCATTCCTGTGCCATAATCCAAGATACCTTCCTCTTAAATCCGAGAATCGAAACTCTAGATTTTTTCCAACATTTAGCGATAGATACTTTAGCCCCTAAGAGGATGAAGAATATCAATTTCTGTGTTAGTTTAGAAATATACCTAATCCTCCCATTAAGCAGAGCAGTGATGGGGTCTGGGGTGATTACCTTTCATGATACGGTGCTAATAATCCGGAACACTTTCTGCCAGTATGATCTAATTCGCGGACATGACCACCATGTATGAAACATTGTGCCCTGTAGCTCGCACCCCCTGAAGCATAGAGGAGAGGTCCCCGGAAAAATGACTGACAGGCGCGCAGGGACATAATACCAACGGGTTATAACTTTAACACTAGCTTCTATCAGGGAGATGTTTAGAATACCTTTAGAAGATCTGAGGAATCCAATTGACCATTCCTGTAAAGAGCGGACGCAGTCTGTGTTCTCTTCCCAGGCTCGAGCATAGGCCGGTTTTTCCGCATTAGTTTTTAAAGCTGTGTATATTAGCGATATTCCTCCCCTCTGGCTTATTGTGTTGGCACACCATTGTTCATATGGAGTCAATGAGGTACAGTCAGAGTTACGTGACCAAATTAATTGTAGATAGTGGGAAATTTGAGAGAATCTGAATCTCTCAGAATCTGGCATTTCTAATTCTTTTCTACATTGGGACAGAGTTATCGGGCCCTTATGGGAAAGAAAGTGTCCTATTCTATAGAGGCCTTTGTCCGTCCACCATTTGAATGCCTTAATGACCATCCCAGGGGGAAAGTCTGCATTGTGGAACAGATGTGCTAGCGGTCTCATAGGAGAAATCAGGTTGTGATTTTTAAAAAGGCCTGTGCCAAGGGCAATAGAATGTGAGAGGGTTGGGGACATGATGGCGAGTCTAACTTTAGGGTCGCACCAAAGAAGGAAATCTATAGTGTTTAGCGGGGTGGCCTGACGTTCCATAGACACCCAGCTAGGTTTTGGGCCTTTTGTGAAGACTCCCGATATTTGCGAAAGTTGAGCCGCTTGAAAGTAGCACCATAAATCCGGCAGTCCTAGCCCCCCTTGACTCTTCAGATGGTAGAGAATGCTGGATGGGCATCTATAACCCTTATGACCCCAAACAAAGCAGAGAATCTCAGATTGAAATTTGTGGAGGGTTTGTTTCCTAATCGGGATAGGGAGGGAGCGAAATAGATAAAGGAGGCGCGGGAGAAGAGTCATCTTTACCGCATGAATCCTACCCAGCCAGGATAGACCACATCTAGCCCATCTTTCCAGATCCCCTCTGCACTTTCTGAACAACTGGGGGTAATTAGCGCTGTAAAGGTTGGATATATCTGGTGTTATCTTAATACCTAGGTAGAGAATCTCTGTTTGAGCCCAAGCAAAAGTAAAGTTGGCGGATAGTTGATTTATAATGTCTTGCGGGACCGAAATATTTATGGCTATCGATTTAGATAAATTGACCTTTAGGCCAGAGACCATGCCAAAATTCTGTAATATTTTGTAGATCACAGGGGTGGATGTGAGGGAGGAAGTGATATAGAGGAGGAGGTCGTCTGCGTAAAGCGCACACTTATGCTCCTGATCTCCACATCGCACACCTCTAACATCCGGATTCGTCCTGACCGCGATCGTCAAGGTCTCGATGGCGATCGCAAACAGGAGAGGAGATAGTGGACAGCCTTGTCTGGTCCCCCTCCCAATTGCGAATTTCTCTGAGTATCTCCCTAAGAGCCTGAGCTGGGTTGAGGGGTTAGAGTACAGGGATTTAAATGTGTTCAGAAAACAGGGACCAAACCCCCATCTGCGAAGTAGATCAGTCATGTAGGCCCAGTGTACGGAGTCAAATGCTTTATGTAGATCGATGGAGAGGAGGAAACCTTTTTGATGGGGTCCCCCGTCCCACCCTGACTTGAGAAGGGAGATAATGTCGATTGTTCTACGGATTTGGTCTGGTCCCTGTCTCCCCGGGATGAAGCCAACCTGGTCCTTATGAATATAAGTTGGAATAAAGCTTGCTACTCTATTCGCCAAGATCTTTGTAAAGATTTTAATATCATTATTAATAAGTGATATAGGCCTGTAGTTGACTATTTCACTAGGATCTTTTCCAGGCTTCGGTATTACAGTTATAAAAGCTGTATTAAGCTCATGATCCAGGGGGGCTCAATCCCTAAGGGTATTAAAAATTTAGTAAGATGAGGGGCTAGTGATGGGGCAAATTTTTTGTAATAGCCCGTAGAAAAACCGTCCGGTCCTGGTCCCACCCTGACTTCTTTAGGGATTGGATCGTGTCTAGTACTTCCTCCACTAAAAAACGGATCTTCCATCAGTTCTCTATGCTCTGTAGATAATTTAGGTAGTGGAAAATTGTCTAAGAAGCCGTCGCGTTGTGGATGAGGGGTGTGGTCAGATGCTCTGTACAGCTTAGTGTAAAATTGAGAAAAGGCCTCCATAATCTTTGTTGGGTTTTGAGTCAAGTCCCCTGCCAGGGTTTTAATTTTAGGAAAAGCTAACGTGCGTGGTTTAGGGGTAAGTTTGGTCGCTAGTCTAGACCCTATTCGATCGGATTGTTGGTAGAATCTGGCTCCAGTCCATCTTAGGTGTTTTTCTGCCGCCGAGGTCAGAGCAAGATTGAGGAGGGTACGGGATTGGTCTAGTTTGTTCAGAGATTCAGCTGTAAGAAGGTGCTTGTGCGCCTTCGCTGCAGTGCAATAGTCAGTTGTTAGTTTAAGGACTTCAGCTTTGTAAGCTGCCTTTAGGTGGGAAGATAAACTATTGCAGTGTCCACGGAGGACTGCTTTGTGTGCTGCCCAGACGCTTATCGGGGAAACATCCCCCGTTTGGTTGATGCTGAAATTTTCAGTTTCAGCGTACAGTATAGGGTCACTGAGGAGTGATTCCTGTAGTCTCCATCGAGGAGGTCCTTTTGTGGGTCCCACTCTCTGGGTAACTACCGAAACTATCGTGTGATCCGACAAAGGGGAATCCAAAATTCTAGAGTTCATGATAAGTGGGATCGTACGAGAACCTGAAAAGATGTGGTCTATCCTGGCGTATGAGTTGTGGGGGGCGGAAAAGAGAGTATAGTACTTTTTGTGTGGATTAGCTTCCCTCCATATATCTATCAAACCCTCCTCGAACAGTAGGGCTGCTATCTTTGCACTTTGTTTAGTTGGGCGTTTTGGCCTAGAATGTACATTTGCAAGTCTGTCAAGGCCAGAGTCAAAGGCTATATTTGAGTCTCCTCCCATAAACACAGTACCTTTCAGGTGGATATGAAGTTTTTGGAGCATCGAATCAAAGAATTGTCTTTGACCCTTATTGGGTGCATAATAAGAAACGAAAGTGTAGTGTTCGCCATCTATGTTGCCCGAAACTAGCAGGAAGTGGCCCTGCGGATCAACTACCGTCACTGGCTGAGAAACATTTATGTGTTTAGCGAAGCAGATTGCTACTCCCTTGGTTTTGTTTTCGGTGGAAGCCAGGGGGTAATGTTGGTGTATGAATGAGGGTTTATAGCTAGCCGTGAAATGTGTTTCTTGAAGCAGAAGGACATCCGCATGCATGGATTTATAAGTCTGGAAAATTTTTCTACGTTTAACCTGCGAGTTAAGGCCTTGTGTGTTGTGTGAGAAAATTCTAAGGGGATGCTTTTGCTCAGAGGTGTTAGCAATAATCCAGAGGGGAGAGAATTATTTGGAGTATCTGAGCCTCACCGTCTCCTGGAGAATCAAGAGTAATGCGTGGGCCTCCAGCTGCAATATCTGGATTGCACCGACCTGGGAGGGTGAGACAGAGATTCCCTTTAATTCCTGAAGAGCCTACAATTGAGATTGGACAAGTAGAGGGAGAGGGGTGGGAAAAAGAGATGAAATGGAAAAGAGAAAGATTAAAAAGAATACATGGTGAACATTGCAATGTAAACAACCATGAGATCAAACCTATCACAGTAGATTGTAAAAAAATGGGAAGGGGTCTCATACCCCTAACGACCCTAAGGGAGGGAGTGGAGGGTCGGTCCCTCCCTTGCATCCAGTTGGACTGGAGCAAACCAAAAAAAGGGGTGCAAATAAGATCCCAAGGGATGCAAAACTTCTCTTGGGAACTAGGAGCGGCGCACTGGGTCCACCACAGCCCCAGCCCCTCTAACTCTATTGATTGAGGACTACAATGAGTCCATCAAAAACCTGTGACAGAGCGTTCAAAATTAAAAAATAACCTCTATAAACTGAATGGTAGAGAAAAAAAAAATTCATGCTATAAGACACTGAAGAATTTGGCGAGTCAGGCTCCCCCTCACTAGTGACGGGAGCCTAGGTCGTGCAAGCCCATCCGGGCTCGGACGTGTGTATTTCTTCCCAGGGAGCCCCCCTGGAACCTCCCAGCACCCCTGAGCCAGACAAAAATCAAATAAACCAATTAAATAAAAAAAGGAAACAAGAAAAAAAAAAAGGACCCATAAACTTTGCCCTGGGAGCCCAGGATGGTAAAAAGTCAGATACAAAAGGGAGAAGTGTCAGGCTCCATCTAGTGTTAGCCACGCTAACTGTCTTCTAAAGCATCCAAAAGAGTCTCCTGAGAGGATCAGTGAAAAAGAACAACAAAAAAAAAAAAAAATTGAAAAAAAACGGGATGTATTATCCCCGGTATCCGAAAGGCTGGGATTGGCCTCAAGCCAACTTCTGTTGAGATTCAAACCACCATCAAAGAGATATAATTCACGTCCGGAGATTTTCCTTTGATCTCTTGGGGCCTTGTTTCATCCAGGAAGGTTGAAGCGGACTTGCCGGAGGGGGTCTCTTGGTGGAGGAAGGGGTCCCTTTGTTCGTCGGAGATGAGGAAGGATTTTGATTGATTAGACCCAATTGTAGAAAAAGCTGTTCGCCCTCAGGAAAGGTGGAAAAGGCGCAATTTCTGCCTTTATATGTGAAGTTAAGTCTCAGAGGAAATGACCACCTGTAGGGAATATCTCTCTCTTGCAGCAGTAGGAGCAATGGTTTAAGGGATCTCCTCCTTTGGACTGTGTAGGGGGACAGATCAGCAAAAATCTGAATTTTATGTCCATGAATAGATCATTCCTTTATGTTTCTGGCTTTCCGCATAACCTCCTCCTTCACGGCGTAAAAATGTGGTTTAACAATTATATCTCTTGGGAGGCCATCTTTGCGTGGGGGTTGCAGAGCTCTGTGAGCCCTATCCAGCTCTAGGCGGTATTCAGGTATCCCTGGGATGAGATCCTTGATGAGGTCTTTGACCGCTGACTGTACCTCTTGTTCGGCTTCCGGGAGCCCCCATACCCTGAAGTTGTAACGTCTCGATCTGTTTTCGAGATCGTCTATTTTCGAAAAAAGCTGTCTCGAGTTGATCCTGCATTTCTTGAATACGCGCCGTATTCTGGTTAATGCGAGCCCCAGCTTGATCAGCTTTTTGTTCAATATAGTCTAATCTGAGGCCAAACTGTTGCATGTCAGCGTGAATATAGGATGTGATTTGAGCTGCATTCTAAGCTAGGCTTTTTGAAAGCATGTGAGCAAAATCTTCCATCATGGAGGGGAAATCTGTGGGGGTGGGTGCCGCCTCCTGTGCTTCACTGACCGACAACAAGAGACCTGTCTGAGGATCCATCATGGGGGTGGATGGTAATCCAGTTTGCATGCTTAGAAGGAGTGATTCTGTGGAGGCTGGTGAGTGATTCTGGGGTTGCGGGCTATGCACAGTACCTGGTGTATGTGGGGAAAGGAGGTCCTGGTCTGCTATTGAGTCCTCAGCAGTAGCAGCCATGCTGCGGTCGGATGTGCGGCGGCCATCTTGGCATAGCTGAGGGGAACGGAGCGCTCTGTCAGCTCACGGGGAACGGAGAAGGCTGCGGTGGAGCGGAGCTTCAGATGCTGGTGGCCATCTTGGAAGCGGCCGCGCATGCGCCTAGCAATATATCCATCTTAACTTAATGCCCTTGCTTAATCGTTGCCGTGATCAGGTCAAAATGTGGACCAGACTGAAAATATTCCCAGTAGGCATGATTAACCTCAAAAAATGATTCTAATGCTACAAATACTCTATGTGCTCCACAATTCACCCATAGTTATTCCACTGAAATTATTCTGCATTATTAACTCTATTTTCCGGTAGACATGTGCAGAACGAAAAAATTTGTTTTTGTTTGTTTTGATTTGTTATTTACATCAATTCATTTAAATTAATTTAATTTGTTTAGTTCATTTTCGTTTAATTTTCTTCTAATTCAAATCAATTTGAATTTTCTGATTTTGAATCAATTCAGATTCCTGAATTCCAATTGATTTGAACTTTCCAAATTCTAATTGATTTGAATTGAATTCCATTTAAAATTGAATTTATGCTATTCGAAATTCGAATTTTGGGTTATATTCCATTCTATTTTATAGTTTTTTTGTATTCTATTCTTTTATTTTGTATTATATTATTTTTGTTTTCTATTCTATTCAAATCCAAATTTATTCTATTAGAGTTTCGGAAAACGTTTATATTGTTTAATACTTTCTATTCTATTCTATTTGTTTAGTCTATTCTATTCTGTTCTATTATTTTATTTTCTCTTCTATTCTTTTCTATTCTAATTCTATTATATTCTTTTATATTAAATATTCAAATTTTGGAACATGGTTATGTTCTTTCTATGCTATTCTGTTGGTTTTTTCTATTCTGTTCTTTTCTATTCTATTCAAATTCAAATTTATTCTATTCGAAATTCAAATTTTGGGAAAAGTTTTTTTTTTTTTTATACTTTCTATTCTATTTGTTTATTCTATTCTATACTATTTTCTATTTTTTTTTATTTTCTCTTCTCTTCTATTCTTTTCTATTCTAATTCTATTATATTCTTTTCTACTCAAATTTGAATTTATTCTATTCAAAATTTGAATTTCAGAAAATGGTTATGTTCTTTCCATTCAATTCTGTTTTGTTGTTTTTTTCTATTCTATTCTTTTCTTTTCTATTCTAGCCTATTCTAGCCAAGCCTATTTTCTATTTTATTCTAATCTATTATTTTCTGTTCTATTCAAATTTGAATTGATTCTATTTGAATTTTTGGAAATGGTTATATTCTTCCTATTCTATTCTATTCTGTTGATTTTTAATTCTATTCTTTTTTCTACTCTATTATTTTCAATTGTGTTCAAATTCAAATTTATTCTATTTTAAATAGGAATTTCAGACGATCGTTCTATTCTTTATATTCTATTTTATTATGTTCTATTTTTTATTCCTTTATTTTCTATTCTTTTTTTTATGCTGTTCTTTTATTTTCTATTCTATTTTGTTCTGTTTTACTATATTCTTTTATTTTCTACTCTATCCCTTTATTTTCTATTCTATTTTTTTCTTTTATTTTGTATTCTGTTCACTTTTACTCTATTATATTCTATTCTTTTATCTTCTATTATATTCTTTTCTATTCTATTATATTATTTTCTCTTCTATTTTCTTCAAAAATTCGAAAACAAGTTGAAAACTATTCAAATTTGAAAACTATTCAAATTTGAGTCAAAAACTATTTGAATCGATTTAAAAACTATTTAAATTTGAATTTCATCCGAATTTTTTTTTGTTATTTCGGATTTGTTTAAATTAGTTACTATCAAAATTTGAATACATTTGAATTCTTGAATAACGAAAAATGTGTCCAAATCAGAAAATGGTTTTGTTCTTTCTATTCAATTCTGTTTTGTTGTTTTTTTCTATTCTATTCTTTTTTTTTCTAGTCTAGCCTATTCTAGCCAAGCCTATTCTATTTTCTATTTTGATCTAATGTATTCTTTTCTGTTCTATTCAAATTCAAATTGATTCTATTTGAATTTTTGGAAATGGTTTTTACTATATTCTTTTATTTTCTACTCTATTCCTTTATTTTCTATTCTATTTTTTTCTTTTATTTTGTATTCTGTTCACTTTTACTCTATTATATTCTACTCTTTTACGTTCTATTATATTATTTTCTATTATATTATTTTCTCTTCTATTATCTTCAGAAATTCAAAAACAAATTGAAAACTATTCAAATTTGAAAACTATTCAAATTCGAGTCAAAAACTATTTGAATCAATTTAAAAACTAATTAAATTTGAATTTCATCCGAAATTTTTTTTTGTTATTTCGGATTTGTTTAAGTTAGTTACTATTGATATTTGAATACATTTGAATTCTCGAATAACGAAAAATGTGTCCAAATTTCAATTCGGAAAGAAACTAACCACTCATGTCTATTTTCTGGTATCCTTTTTGGCATTTCACAATTGCCAGAGTAAAACTGAAGCAGTTCAAGCAGCCTAAAGATGCTGGGGGGTGGCATTACCCAACCCCTGGCTATACTATTTAGCCTCCCAAATGCAACACATTGCAAGAGCCATATGCCCAGGAACAGAACTAGAGTTGAACCTTACTGACCCAGCTACCAAGCTACTTAGATTTACAGTTAGTATGCGGGTGGCCGAAGGTCTGGGTTCTTTGCATTTCAGTAAATCAAATAAATTGTACCCTACCTACAATCTTATGCACAAAATCTGGAATAAGGTCAGGATGTTGCAGCAGGTTAAAGGGTTTACAAGGTTTAGCCCTATATGAGATAATAAACATTATAGTGAGTTGGGAATACTGTAATACAGCCTGCAATGGAAGCAGTACGGCGTTACTCACTTACACCACACCATTACACCATTTACAACTTCAACGTGTGATTAGGGCCCAACAGGGGGTTGCTTTGTGGGTATGAGGTTCTACTCCCATTTTTAATTATATGTAACCTCTTACAAGGGGTTTATTTCTTGTAGCTATGCAATGTTACTTAACATCTTTCTTTAAGACTGCACTCATAAAGTGGTATCCCAATGGGTACAGGACATTTTAGCCTTTGAAGAGGAACAATGGGAGGAGGTTATGTTAGCGGTTATACAATGCTCGCTGAATGTCGATCAACACCTCTCGCAGCTATACTTGCTTCCGTGAGTCCACTTTACGCCAGCTAGACTAGTTCGTATGGGTGTATGAGATGATGTCACATGGCAGTGCCTAAAATTGCATTTATATAGGAAAGAGGTTATAAGCACTATTAACATGGCCCTTAAGGTTCAGATCAGAGAGGATCCCAAATAATGCCTGCTAGGTATAATAGATGACATCCCTGTTGAGAAATCCCCTAAACAAGCAATAGCTAGGGCTCTTTTTGAGGCCCATAGGTTCATTCTGAGGCACTGGAAAGCTATGGAGCCTCCCACAGTGAAGGAATGGATTGCCCAAATGGGAAACACTATAAGACTGGAAAAATATATTTACCAGCACAATGGTAGTTTGGGGAAATTCGATAAACTTTGGACCCCCTGGTTAGATGTTCCATGTTTAGCTGCAGTAATGTTCATGTTTAGCTGCATCT